>PVKE010023303.1:0-24766 GCA_004027555.1 Craseonycteris thonglongyai
GGTGGAATATAAAACTGAAAGTTACAAAGACACAGAGACCTATGGACACACTCAATAGCTGGGTGATTGCCTGAGGGAAGGGGAAGAGGGGGGAGGGAGAGAGGGAGGGGAGGTGGGAGAGGGCACCAGCATTATGGACACACTCAATGGTTTGGTGTTTACCTGGAGAGGGGGGAGGAGGGGGGAGGGAGAGTTATGTGGGGAGGGGGGAGTAGGCACCAGATATATGGTGATGGAGGGGGACCTGATTCTGGGAGCTGGGCACATAATGCGATGAATGGGTGATGTGATGTGGAGTTGTACATCGGGAAGCTATCTAATTGTTACCAACCAATGTCACCCCATTAAATTTAACAAAAAAAAAAAAAAAAAAAGAATAGCCTCTATTACAACCCTAGGATGCTCTTGGAAGTCATCTATATTTAAGCAATAGTGTTATAGCAAATGAAGAGAATCAGTGATCGTAGATGAAAGAACATGAACAGTTCTAACTACAGTTGTTTCCCCCATTTCAACAAGAAGATGAAATAAAATTAATAAATGGAAAAAAATTGCAGGTAACCTAGGAGCAACTTCGTTCCAAGACTTTTAATGCTTAGGAATGTCTCAAATTAGAATCTATTTAATTTTTTTTTTAAATTTCTACTTGGATATACATGAAAACACATACCCTAAATTTAGATAGGGTATGACTCAACATGATGAAAATGTAAATCTCCCAAAATTATTCTAAATAGAAGTATCAACAGGACTTTTTTTTTTTTTTGCAATTAGATAAGTTGATTTTAATGATTACATGTAAACAAATGAAATATGTCAAGACAGCCAGGAAATTCTCCAGAACATTAATGGGGGAGGTAAGAAAAGTCAATTCAAAAAACAGGATTAAATATATTATAAAACTACCATAAGTAAAACAGGTCGGTAGTGGCACATTACAGATGCATCAATGGAATAAAGAATACAAATTATACATAAATGCGGTTTGTTAGTCAACATACATCAAAAGCCGTGTTGAAAACCAGTGGGCTATCAAAAAGGTGGTAGAACGATGGGTTGGCTATTTAGGACAAAAACGGAATCCTTCTTTGGCTCTTTACCTATAAGCAAGTTCACGAATGAGGAGCAAATAGCAGAAGGCAACAGACAACACTGGCAACGTAAGACGTGCTAAATGCATAACGGCCTGATTTTGGGGTTTGGGGGGTGGGGAGTGGGACTTTTAGGACTGGGTTGTACAGTGATGAAAAGAGTCTCTCTCAAGGCTGATGGGTGACGTATCTCCAACGCGATACTGACTTAGCCATCCACCCGCTTGGTGAGGCCATTAATTTTCATATTCATGCCAATTTAAGCTCATACAGAGATGAGCCCTTGTCTATATTCCCCACGCTGTACCCGTAATGCCTAGAACACAGACTAGCTTACAGAGGAACCAATGACAAGTTTGTGACGTCTAGAGGCCGTGAAGAAAGGCACCGAGGCACGTAACGCGTGAGAAAAGCGGCTTGCTCTGCTTTCCCGTGTCCTCAGCCACGGGCTCAGCTTCTGCACTAAGACCTGCTGGGGGGACAGGTAAAGCCGTAGTGGGCAGACAGTTCATCAGAGGTTGGAGCCAGCGACCTGGCTTACTCCTTGTCGCTGACAGACCAGCAGGGACGTCACCCGCTTTGTTGAATGGCAGGCAGAGAAAGGGCGAAACGGACCCCTGGCTGTTGGGCAAAGCGGCAGAGTCTTGCCTCCTCTCGTTGGGTCCAAGAACAAGTCCAGCTGGTGGCATTTCACAGAACCAGACCGGGGGGAGGGAAGTGTTTCATTGAAAACAAGGGGATATCCCAGTCAGATCAGCCAGCAAGAGAGGATGGTGGGAGGAATGCAGGGCGAGAGGGACCAAGACCAGACCAGAAGGATAGAGAAGCAAGCATCAAAGTGGAGTAAGACGCTAAAGCAGAGGAAGCTGCACATATGAGAGCGGAAGTAAGTTTAAAGCACGTTGTCCAGGATGACTCTGAATGGATGAATGGCAACGAGCTTTGGAGTCACTGCAGTTAGGGTTCTGAAACTACTAGCTGGGGGAAGTTAGACAGCTAACTGACTTCTGTGGCCTCAGTTTCCTTGCCTGTAAATATTATGAATAAAGTCATGTCAGGTGATTGTGCTACTGAATGACAACACTCATAAAAAATGCATGACAAGTTAACTTTTCTCATGGGCCGTACGCGGTAATACTGGGGGTATAAGTATTCGTGCTCAATGGTCTTATTTAAAGCCCAGGAAGTGAGAGCAGGATGTACTAGCCAAGTTTAGAGAGCCAGAGGAAGAATGGGTCCTTGGCGGGGATGAAAAGATACAGGGGTATTCAGAGCGATTCCATACATACTGCCTCATGCAGGAGGGAGACAGCCAGCCAGAGGCCGCGCCTGCACCAGCTCCTGCAGTTCCTGCGGTGAAAGAGGAACGTAGTGCCTTTGCCAAGGCTGTGCGCTTCCCTGGTTGTGCTGACTGGTTGGCGAGACGTGAGCAGAAGAGCCTGGCACACACAGTGCCTGCCTGAGTCTGCCCTGGGGTGAGATGGAGGGAGCGCGGCTGTCGTCGGGGCCTCGCCCTGCTCTGCGCACACGATCCGGGACCGAGCCTGCCCTGGCATCCCACCCAGTTCCTGCTCTCTGGCTGCTGGGACCCTGGCTCCCCTCCAGAGCCAATCCTAAGCCCCGTGCAATCATCACGCTTCCTTATGGTTCAAGGAGCCAAACTGACCACGAGTTTCTCCTTTTCCCTCCAACAACGAATTGTACAGGTCCGTGGAAGTTAACTGCACACTGGCAGTTCTGTTTCAGTGGCATTGGCATGCTAGTTCCTAATGACCCGTTTTCCTTTCTGTGTCCAGGGCTAAGTAGTGAAGTATCTGAGGATGGAGACATTATCCTATTCATATCTAAGTCCCTAGGACCTCCCGTGCACAAGAGCGCTTTACCTCTTTTACTTACGTGTTGTCCCCTTGGAACTATACAACTTCACATCCCCCGGCCTCTGCAAACATGCATACAAAATCAAAGTTGCCAAGTTCACTAATGAGCAGCCATCACATTAAAAGATGCAGTACTATCCTTACACGCTCGCTCTTTATGTCACTTCTTCAGTGTCTCAAATCAGGTATCTGAGCAAAAATTAGTTCTGGTTTGCAGACTTAGCCATCTTGGACTTGGGAAACGAAAGTGTGTGTAGAGGGTGTGCTGGAGAACACTAACAGGAAGCCTCACATAGGTCTTGATTCTAAACTATGTGGTTATGGTCCAATTTTACAAGAGGGCTCGGCATTGGCAATGAGTGGGCAGTAGCTTATCTACATGGGCAGTGAGGGACAAGCGACAAATAATAGCCCATAGTCCCTTAGAGTTTTGGGCTAGAGCATCATACTGAGAACTATACAGATAGCCAATTCAAGAGAGACTTTTCAAAGAAAATCAGGTCTTCAATTGAAAGACTGAGGGAGAACATCTCCACATTGGGGTTTTCACAATACATTCTCTGGCATAATAGGCCAAAGTCGTTTCAAATTTCTTTACAGGTTTTATTTTGGACACAATTAGTTGAATAGGACTTTCCTGTGGATGACACAGGAAAACAAGCCTTTACGTAACTTCAGCGATCGCTCACCAGAAGCAAGCAGCAGGGGATGGAGAAGAGGAGGAGGTCACACAGCAAGGCAGAGAGCCAGTACGTGAGGACGTAGACCCCGCTCACAAACTGGAGGAGCTTGGCCTTCTTGGTTCTCTCACTCACTGTCTGGAAGCCAAAGCCACTGACCACAACAGCCATGCCAAAAGCCAGGCATAACACTATCTCTACTCCATCTGCAGGTCTATGGGAGATGAGATAAAAAATGAAATAAATGATCAAGCAGAAAATGATTTTAGTAGCTCATTTCAAATGTGCACGGGCAAACTGCAAGGGGATCTATTCAGGCTCAATTCCAAAAGGAGAAATCGTGCATACACCATGTGAGAGCCATAACGAGGCAGAGGCTGAGGCTTGTTGGAGACTGAAATGGAAGCACGGGGGCCACAGAGTGACATGAACAGGATGTTGTCTAACACTGCCACGGCTGTTGCAGTCGAGTGGAACGCCTCATTATTGAACAGAGTGGTAAGCACGGTTTTGTTGTTCTTGACCTCAATGGAAAGCGCAACAATGGAAAAGTCACGGTACTCTTTACTTTCCAATATGGAATTTGTTAGATTACCTAGAATAAAGAAAGACACAGGTCAGTGAGTCAACATATAAGAAGTCACCCTCTACTTACGTTAGGAAGACCAAACCTGTTGTTTTCCTGTTATCTCTTTCCTAACTTTTTACAAGGACTATTTAAAATCTTTACCTTCCTCCTAAAAAATTCTATCCCATCAATAACCCCTACTATAACCTTACCATATAGTCCACAACTGAAAAAAACCCAGTAATAATTTCTTGCTCAATTTTTGTCTAAAACCAAGATGGCACCGGTCTTTTGTTGTTTTTTTACAAAATTGTTCTGGTTATTTATTCTAAGTCATTTGCATCTCCAAGTACATCTTAGCATTGGCTCAGCCACTTCTGAAAAAACGTCTTCAGAAAATTTGATAGGGAATGCATTCAATTTGGGAAGAATTGCTAGCCTTACAATATTTAGTCTTGCAATCTGTGACATGGAATATTTCTCTTATACCTATAATAGAGCTTTAATTTCCTTCAGCAATATTTTATAATTTTCAGTGTACAAGTCTTGCACTTTTCTTAAATTTATTCCTAAGTATTTTATTCTTTTTCAGGTTACTGTGATTTTTGACAATTGCTGTTTTTTTTCTTCCTAGGAATGGGAAAACCTCTGCCTTTTGGAGTATTCACTCATTTATATATTTTTTAAAGGTGTATTTGTTTGTTTGTTTGTTTGTTTATATCTTTTTATATTTATAGAGTAATTATTTTATCTTCAGTGCATATTTATTTCTATTTTACTTTTGACAGATAAGAGAGACAGAGACAGAGACAGCTAGAGAACCGAACTGTGGGAACTCCCCAGTTCAGCATGTGGGTCCTGCCTGGGCCGGAGCCGGGATTCGATCCTCGGTCCTCGTGGCCTCAAAGCGAGCGCTCAACCCACTGAGCCGTCCCGGCTTTCCCCTGTATTTGTTTTCTGAGAGATGAGAGAGAGAGAGAGAAAGGAGGAGGCCCCAGAGCAGTTTCCACAGTTGTACATCTAGCTGTGACGTGGTTTCCTTCTGTGTGGGTGTGGGGCTGTGCAGGGTGGGAACTGAACCAGGGCCTCCTACATGGGAGGCGAGAACCTTCACCACCATCTCAGCTGTTAGCAGTTGTGCTGGAGTTCAGCATATGGGCCTATACGCGCCGGAGCCGGGAATCGATCCCTGGACCTCAGGGTTGGCAAGGCAAATGCTCCACCTGCTGAGTTGTCCTCACATTCTCCATCCCACTTACATTTAATGTAATTGACTATATGGTAGGATGTAATCTGCCATCTTGTTGTTTGTTTTCTGTCTTATCTCCTTTTTGTTTGTTTCCTAATTATTGACTTTTTGTGTTAAGTATGCATTTCGTAGTTTATAAGTTCCTTTGTTGTTGTTTACTATTTTTTTTTACTGTTAAATTTACTGCGGTGACATTGGTTGGTAAAAATTACACAGGTTCTAGGTATAGAGAATTGTTTTACTACTTTTTTTTTTTAAGATTTGTTTTATGTTTGAGAGAAGGTCGGGGGAGAGGGAGAGAGAGAGAAAGGGGGAGGGCCCAGAGCAGTCTCCATAGTTGTCCATCATTAGTTGTGACAGTTTTGTTCCACACAGGTGGCTGTGGGGTTGCACGGGGCAGGAACCGAACTCGGAGCCTTCCGTGTGGGCAAGAAGAACCTTCACCTCTGTGCCATTCTGGTGGGCCAGTTGCATGGCAGTTCAGCATATAGGTTTGCATGGGCCGGGACCAGGATTCGAATTCTCAGACTTCATGGTTGCAAGGCAAGTAATCAACCTGCTGAGCTATCCTGGAATTCCTTTCTTTTTACTATTTTCAAAGTTATTTTCTCAGTTATTCATATTACAGTATGAATCCCAACTTAAAACACTCTAGTTCAGATTAATACCACTTACTTCTGATAGTGTATAGAAATTTTGCTCCAGTGTAGCTTCCTTCCCACCTCCTTCCTGTGTGCTATTATCACAGTATAAATTATACCTAAACATAATATAACATGGTTTTGTAATTACTGTTTTATGCAGCTGTCTTTTAAGTCAGTTGTAACAAGAATTAAAATGTCGATGATCTTTTCTATTTATCTATGTAGTTTTCTTTGCGAGCGCTGATTTCTTCGTATGCCATCAGAGTTACTGTCCGGTGTCTTCATTTCAGCCTGAAGAAATCCTTTTATTACTTCTGATAGGGAAGGGCTACTGGTAATAAATTCTCCTAGTGTTGATCTGGGAATGTCTTCATTGCTACTTCTTTTTTTTTTTTTTAATTTTTATTGTTTTTGACAGAGACAGAGAGAGACAGAGAGAAGGGGGAGGGCCCAGAGCAGTCTCCATAGTTGCACATCATCAGCTTTTGACCTGATCTCATTCCCCACAGGTGGGCAGGAGCCATGCAGGGCAGAAACTGGGCTGGGGGCCTCCTGCATGGGAAGTGCACCCCAGTTCAGCATGAGGGTCCACACGGGCTGGGGCCGGGATTTGATCCCTGGTCCTCGGGGCTGCAAAGTGAGCGCTCAACCCACTGAGCCATCCCGGCTTCCCCTCGTCTTCATTTTTAAAGAAAAAATGTGGCAGATAATATATTCTTGGCTGACAATATTTTCTTTTAGCATTTTGGCCATTCCAGTGTCTTCTGGCTTCTAGGGTTTCTGACAAGAAGTCTGCTATTAATTGTATTGATAATTCCTGATGCAATAAGTCATTTTTGTCTTCTGCTTTCAAGATTTTCTCTTATTCTCTGATGTTCACCAGTTCAATTACCATGTGTCTAGGTGAGGATACCTTTGAGTTGATCATACGGTACTTACGAGTTTATTGAGCTTCTTGGATGTTAAGGTTGTTTTTCATCAAACTTGGGGACTTTTCAGCCATTAGGTTTTCAGTTTTTTTCTGCCCTTTTATTACTCTCCTTGCCTCTGGTGCTCTCATTATGCCCATGCTGGTGTGTGTGCTGCTGGCCCACATGTCTCGGAAGCTGTGCCCCTCACGCCCCTCCCCCTCTTTCTGTTCTACAGCCTGAATCATCTCTATTGACCCACCTTCAACTCCGCTGGTTCACTTTTCCTGCCAATTCAAATCCACTGTTGAGCCCCTCCGGTGGACTTTTCATTTGTTATGCTTTTCAAGTATAGAATTTCCATTTGTAAAAATGTTATATATATTAATATTTTCTTTTTAGAGATACATAGTTGTCATACTTAAATTCATTAAACATTATTTCCTCAGTACTTTGAAACTATTTGCAATAGCTGATTTAAAGTCTTTGTCTATCAAGTTCAACACCTGGTCTCCCTCGAGTACATTTTCAACTGGTTTTCCCCCGCCTCCTGTCCATGGGTCATACATCTCTGTTTCTTTCTAGCTTAGTTTTCTGGGGTTGCCAAAACAAAATTCCACAGACGAAGTGGCTAAAATGCTAGCAACTTATTTCTTCACAATTCTAGAGACAAGAAGTCTGAGATCAAGGTGTCAGCAGGGCTGGGTTCTTCTGGGGCCTCTCCTAGGCTGATAAACGACTCTCTTCTCCCTGCATCTTCATGTGGTCTGCCCTCCATGTATGCACATGCATGGTCTAATTTCTTCTTCTCATAAGGACACCAGTCATATTGGGTTAGGGTTCATCCTCATAACCTCATTTTAACTTAATTACTTCTTAAAGACTCTATATCCCCAAACTGTCACTTTCTGGACTACCAGGGGATAGAATTTCAATTCTTCCATTTTGTAGGGACACAATTCAGGCCATAATGCTTTCCCTTCCCTGTTGTTGCTAAAGGCTGGACATTTAAAATAGATAGAGTAACAACTGTGATGCTTCAGCTCCCTTCCCTATCACCCCTTGTTTGCTGTTACTATTCTTTTATTGTTGCTGCTCATTTAATTAGTGATATCTGTGCCCCATTTTGTAGATTCTGTATTCTCTGCAGGGTGCAGCCACTCATTTCTCTGATAGTCTTAACACAATTTTGGCTTTTATTTTATACTTACCCAGGGCAAGAAAAATTTAGTAATTAGCTAAAAGATTTCTTTACCTGCCTAGAGCCAGGAAGTCTTCCACCTGTTGCTGAGGGGGTCTGTGCATGAAAGTGCACCTTAAAATGGCAGGGGCCTCCCTGTCAGCCTCCACTTCCACTTCTTGCTTGTACAGCGTCAACTGGAAACGAATGACTGAAGCCGGCTGCTCTCCTAGGTCGCTGCTGGCCCTGCACACTACCTAGGTCCCCAGGATTGTCAGAACTTTTCCAAGTTCCCTGTGGTTCTCTAGCTCTCCAGGCATGCTGTTACACTTACGTTTGGCCAGGCGCTTGTGTGGCCCAGCTGAAACCACAGCCGTAGCCAGCTGGGCTGACGGTGTCATCAGATTGCCATTGCTCTCAGGAATGCCCTGTGCCTGGGGCTTTCTCCAAAGAGCTGAGCGCTCTGACTCAAGTCCAACAGCAACACCGCCCTGAGAACCAAGGTTTTTAGGAAGCTGCTATTTCAAAGTGTTGACAGTAGTCTAGGGCTGGGGCTTTTAACAGAGTCTGAAGAGAGCAGTTCTGTTCACTGTGTGGCTACTGACTTCTCTTGGCTACCATACTACTGATCTGGGCAGGGAGAAGGACAGGAACAGTCCTGAATTAAAATGCCACAGACCTGATTATTTTTATAGAGGTTCAGTAGCATTTTTTTGAATAGACCATATTTAGTTTGGTCTGTGATTCTGTGTTTTATTTTCTAGTGTTCTAAATTGTTTGGTATTAAAGTATAATTTTTCAAGTATTTTTGTTTCTTTTGTTGGAGAATTAGTTCATTCCACCATACCCAAAATTTGTCACATAGCAACAGATAATAAGCTACATAAAAGGGTTGGTTTTAGCATTAAGATAATGCAAAAAAAAAAAAAAAGTGTTCAATGTAGTTTTTACCAAAGGTAAGTACTGATAAAATTAAGTACAGTCAGGGGAGGCCGGGATGGCTCAGTGGGTTAAGCGCTCACTTTGCAGTGCCGGGGACCAGGGATCGAATCCCGGCCCCGGCCCGTGCGGAACCATGTGCTGAGCTGGGAGCTCCCCCAGTTCAGTTCTCTCTCTGTCTCTGTCTCTGTATCTCTCTCTGTCAAAAATAAAAATAAATAAATAAAAATATATTAAAATTAAGTACAGTCATTTTTACTATTTTCAAAACATTAGTATGAGAAATCAATCTATTAAGTCTTCAGTCACCTGTTTTCAGAATGGCCAATGTAGGAACCTGAAAGATAACCTTCAGATCTTGGAACCAACGTTCCACCCCCTAAGAGCTTAGAGAAACTTTTCTGTATTCTGGGCAGAATAAAAATTCTGTGTTGAATTTCACAACAGAGTAATCGTCTGGCTCTTTACTCACCCTCTGAAAGGTGATATAAGTAACTAAGAACTACCTACAGGGAAGACGTTTCCATTAATTACTAACTTTTGTGACCAGTTGTCTTGAAGTGGATTTTTGTTTTCCCTCTGATTTAGCTGCCTCCACAATACTGGTAACTATTAGGTAAATAAAGAAATGGGTAGCTAACTACCAGTTTCGTCCCTTCTTTGCAAGTGGTATACAAATACGTCTTCCTACAGTCTCTTTCTTTCCTATGGGTCTTACCTTGCACTTCACGGAGTTCTTGATTCTGAGACTTTAGAAAAATCTTAAGGTTCTTTATGAGTTTCAGAGCCAAATCAGAATTCCCTGAAACTGAGTAAGGCACAATTGTTCGACCATATTGACTCAAATCCATATCTCTGGGGGGCATCTTATATTTTAAGTTTTTTGCTGTTAAGAGATACATAGTGACAACTAAAATTACTAAAATCTGTATCAGTATCAACTTCCAATTGCGCCAACTGAATAGTGCTCTCTTTATAAACATGGATCGGAACTGCTGGCAGTAAAGTGGAAACTAAAAAGAGAAGAGAAACACAGTATTACAATTGTTAGTGATTCAAATAGAATATTCATATTAAAATCCATTAATATAAATGCTTCAAATTTTTATAGCAGAAGATACACACATAGAATACAAATATATCATTGAATTGAACCCAATAAAACAACAGATGGTATGAAAAGTTTTATTTGTGTAAGGCATGAAGGGCAAGAATTGAGATCTGGTTTCTGATCTAACTATATGGCAAATCTTATCAAGATGACTTCATTCATTAATATACTTGTAGTATTTCTGATCAGAAAAACAAAATTACATTTATTTTTTTACTTAATATTAAACCATAATCTATTTCTCCATTTAACAAGGAAATATCTCTGTAAAATGTGTGTGAAACTACTGGCCTTTGCTAGGTTTTAACACACAAACTGTGATTCAGATTGAAAAAATGCCCCTAATCTAAACAACCAATATCCGATTACAACTGTCGTAACTCTTGGGTCTTGTCTTCGATTTGAACAGAGGGAAAATTCGTGAGAAAAATAACTGAGAACTTTTCAAAGTGATTCAGAAAACGAAGAACGGTGAGAGTAGGAGCTGCGACCTTTAGCAACAGCCCACTTCTGCATCAGGAAATCACATCTGGTTGGGTCTTCTATGGCTAAACTCCAAACATCCTTTAAGATCAGGTATTAAACAAAGTACACATTTTATACCCAGGCCAAACACACTGGGTTTAAATTCTTAGTAAATATACTCACCCCACTATTAAATTTAATGGCAGCAATTTCATTCAGTTTGGAAAAAACCGGTGTCTTGTCATTTCTGGGCATAATCCCACCCTGCGTCACATCTTGTCCTACTTTGTGGTCCTTCAATGGGAGGGCCTTGACAGGCTGACTCTGCACCTGGGAATCTGCCAGCTTACTGACCCTGTATACACACAGGCACACACAGAAAAGCACAAAACACTTCATTTTGACCACAGCCTCAGTCTGTTTTATTTGGGGAATGTCAAATGGGCTTCCAAATGTGGAAGACTTCTTGGTCTTTCTCAGTGATTGTCAGGTGCAGTGTTTAAGGCAGTGTGATAACAGCAGCTCCCAATACACCAGTCAGAGGACCAAAGTTTCAACAGTTCTGAGAAACGGTTTTATCATGAGATACATAGATATAATACATTATATGTTTCATTAAGTTGAACTTATCCAAGTTAAAGGACTTACCTTTAATCAAAGATAATAACTCTGCTTTGAAGGTTAAAATGCTCTTTATTTTATGAAATGATGGGGACCTTGGTATGTTTTTTTAAAAATTCCTTACATTTTCCACTACTGCCTATGTCTGAAGCTGGGTCTTTGGGTTTAGATACTTAAGAAGAGTAAAGAGATATACACAAATTCATTATAATCTAAGGAGAAAAGTGCTAAGTGGAATAGAAAAAATATATATCACACTATATTGTGAGTCAGGAAAAATTAATTACATTAGTCGAAGTGGTAAAACACTTGGTAGAAAATGCATGATTTGAAAGGTATAATTTTTCTAAGCCACATAGCTATCAAAATCTTTTCAATACCTACCTGTTTGCTTATATTTATTTATTTATTTATTTATTTGTAAAGATTTTGTTTGAGAAAGAGAGAGAAGGAGGGAGGGCCCAGAGCAGTCTCCATAGTTGTACATCAGTAATTGTGTGACATGGTTTCATTCCACACAGGTGGATGGGTGTCCATGCAAAGTGGTAACTAAACTGGGGGCCTCCCACATGGGAACTAAGAATCTTTGCCACTGAGCTGTCTTGGTGGTTACCAGTTGTGCCGAAGTTCAGCATATGGGTCTGCATGACCTGGGGCCAAGATTCAATCCCTGGACCACATGGTTGCAAGGCAAGTGCTCAACCTGTTGAATTATCCCAGCATCCTTCCTGTTCATTTTTGTGTGGAATACAACATGAATACATCTTGAACTATGACATTCACAAGTAATGAGTCAATCAGTGACTCATTCAATACCCTTTAAAAAGCATGTATCAAATACATACTAAAAAACCTGCTTTAAAGTATCACTGGAGTATGTTGGTTGCTTGATACTAAAAGAGGATTTGAGGATGCCTTTGCTTTTAAAATATAATCATTAAATATTTTTCTCTGTCATCTTTCTCAAGTTTTTATTCTTCATATTCTAGTCACTGGCAATAAATTTCCATTAGAAAAGGGTCAGAAAATATAAAGGGTGAAAGAAAAAATTCTTATTATGCAGAGATAACCCCAATGAGACATTTTCACAAACATGTATACACAGGCACAAACACACACTCTAATAAAAGTGGCATCCAAACTGTATTTAGTCCATTTACATGCAAAGTAATTATTGAAACATTTGGGTTTCTATCGATCATCTTGTAACCTGTTTTCTATTTATCTTCTTTTTATTTTCAAGTTTTGTTGAAGTATGATTGACAGAAATTATATATATATTTAAGGTATAGAAAAGTTTTGATATTTGTATATGTTGTAAAATGACTACCACAATGAAGCTAACACATTTATCACCTCACATAGTTTACCTTTGCATTTTTGGTGATAAAAACACTTGCAATCTACTCTACTAGTAAATTTCAAATTTACAATATATTGTTATTAACTACAGCTACCATACTGTACTTGTGGACACCTGTATGTCTCCAGAACTTACTCAGCTTATACCTGAAAGCTTATACTTTTTGATCAACATTTCCCATTTCCCCTACTATTTAGTCTTTGGTAACCACCATTCTACTCCTATTATGAGTTCAACTTATTTAAATTCCACATATAAGTGATATTATGACGTATTTGTCTTCTGTAGCCAGCAAGCATATTTATTTCACTTAATATAATATCCTCCAGGTTCATACATGTTGTCACAAATGGCAGGATTTGTGGGCAAAAGTTTCACAACATTGAATTTGGCAATGATTTCTTGGACAGGACACCTCAGGCACAAGTAACAAAAGACAAGTTAGACAAAGTTGACTTCATGGAAATGAAAAACTTCTGTGCACCAAGACAACAGTAAAAACGCCACCCACAGAAAGGGAGAAAGTGTTTGCCTATCATATAAAGGATAGGGGATTAATATTAAGAATATATAGAGAAATTCTAAAACTCAACAACAAAAACCGAACAACTTTATTCAAAAATGGACAAAGGATGTGAACAGACATTTCTCCAAAGAAAATATACAAATGGCCAATAAGCACATGCACAGATGCTCAATATCACTAATCATAAGGAAAAATCAAAATGCAAATCAAAACCAGTTAGACACTACCACACCCAGCAGGATGGCTACTATAATATTAAAAAAAACAAGGAGTGAGAATGTGGAGAAATTGAAACCTTTGTACACTGTTGGTGAAAATGTAAAATGGTACAGCCACTGTGGAAAACAGTATGACATTCCTCAAATATTAAAAATAGGATTACCATATGATCCAGCAATTCCAATTCTGGATATATTCCAAAATGAATGGGAGGCAGCATCTCAAAGAGATATTTGTACACCCATGTCTTAGTAGTGTTCTTCATAGCAGCTATTATACAAAGTGGAAGCAACCCAAGTGCCCATCAACAGATGGATGAGGAAAATGTGGTCTATACAATACAATGGAATATTATTCAATGTTAAAAAGAAAGGAAACTCTGTAACCTGCTACAACATGAATGAAACTTTGAGGACATTATGTTAAGTGAAACCAGCCAGTGACAAAAAGACAAATACGTATGACTCTTACTTATATAAGGTAATTAGTCAAAATCATGAAGATAGAAAATGGAATGGTGGTTGACAGGGTTAGGGGTAGGAGAGAACGGGGAATTACTGTTTAATAAAAGATATAGACTTTTGGTTTTACAACATGAAAATAGTTATGGGGATTGATATTGGTGATGGTTATGCAACAATGTGAAAGTATTTAACACCACTGAACTGCATACTTAAATATGTTCAAGATGTTTTGTTATGTATATTTTACCACAATAAAAAAATGGAAAAAAAAGAGGTAAGAAAGGTAAACTTTGACAATAACCCATAGGAGGGACAAGCTAGGTGTCATGGTCCAAAATTTTAACCTGTAATTCCCAGTGGCAAGTAGAGCATCTGTTGTGGAGATGATGGCTTTAAATACTATTCATTCATTCATTTATTCATCTAAGAACTTTCTCAAGTATCTAGAATGTGACAGACATTGTTTGAGGCCCCAACTATAGTCAGTGAACAAAACAGCATGGTCCCTGCCATTTTCGAGCTTGTTCTAATTGTGACCACAAAAAACGTGGTCCAAAGATCCAAATGAAAATTGTTTTTATCCTGATAAAATATACAAAACAAACATCAAATCTACCATTTCATCATTTTAAGTGTACAATCGAAACAACATAACTTGCTCATAGTTTTGCTCCCTGTGTAGTCTGCCTAGAGACTGACAAGAGAACATTCTATCGACTAGCCAAGAGGCCATTTCTTATGATAAATTCTTATAATTTACTTATCGTAAATTATTGATGTGGCTTCTTAATTTATATACAAGGGGGACCCCAAGAAACCCAAGAATTTATTAATAAAAAATTGTGTATTTACTCTTACATGTTTACACTTCAGTCACCTTCAAAGCACTCTCCATTTGATGCAATAGACCTAGTAAGATACTTTATCTATTGCTTAAAATAGTTTTTGAATTCACCGATTTTAATACTGTTTAGTGTGTCTGCCAGTTTGTTTCACCTCTTCTTAGGCTGACCATATATACTGTTTAAATGGGACAGTACTGTTTTTTTCATATTTCCCGACTGTTTCATGATTTTAATATAAATGTCGATTTTGCCCCATTTTAACTTTTTTTTTGTAAAAAATAATGCAGGTTGTTTATTTATCATAAAGCTCTCGGCTAAGCAACGTGTGCCATAAACTACTACTACGATGAAAGAGGAAGCTCCATTTACTTTATCCAGGTAGGTAGGGCCTGCTTCTTGGGCTCGCCACAGGCAAAGGGGGAATCTCGGTTAAATGCTGAGACAATGAGGGCTGTTAGCTGTAAAACAAAATTGTGTCATGGAGGGTGAGAACTTTTATGGTTAGGTGTTGAAAGACCAGACTTTGCTGTGTAAGATGACTTCAGAGAAATACTCATAGTATGATCATGGTAAAATACAGCCCCCCTCTACGTCTACCTAAAGTTTTGTATGAGTTCTGTCACGGAGGAATAATTGTTAGCTCAGTATGTTCATGCAATAAAACTTTTGTTATCATCCTGTTTTTGTCATCCCAATATCCCGTTTTTGTCTCAGTGAAATATGGTCAGCTTACCTCTTCCACATCAGCAAAATGTTTCCCTTTGAGGGCTTTTTTCATCCGGGGAAACAAAAAAAAAAGTTGCTTGGGGTGAGATCGGGTGACTGGGGAGGGTGGGGCATAGGGGTCATGCTGTTTGTGGTCAAAAACTGCTGAACACTCAGGGTGGCGTGGGCAGGTGCGTTGTGGTGCCACACATTGTTCGTGTAAATCACCCATCATAAAATGGGCAAAAGCATTGAAGGAGTCTCCAAAAAAACATCCACTGAAGCTGAACACAGCCTCTCATCCCTACACCAGGTGGTGTGGATGCAGATGGGTTCCTAGAACACTCACCTAGCGGGGGAAGCCTGGACTACAACAGGCCCACCCTCCAGAAGACAATTCCATTTTTTTTTTTGGTCCCCACCTTGTACATCCATCTTTTGTGAACTTAAATCATGTGAATAAATTGCCCCAAGTCAATTCTGATTCATTGATAGTATTCATTTAAATCCCCAAAGTCTAGGCATAACTGTCATAACCTTACCAGAAAAAGAACATTTTGTGAAACTTCTGAAAGCTAACAATTGACTTTGCCTATGACAGCCTCAACTCCCTGGGCATTTTCACTTTGAACTTTTTCACTATACAAGAAACAAATTATATAAATTATGCATAAATTAAATAGATTATGGCCAAAATTTTAAAGTTATTTCTAGTACAGACTTCACATTAGAACTAGAACTTTTTATATGATGATATTCATATTCTTTTTTTCCTTTGACTAGCTTTTAAACGACAAAGAAACATTGTGAGGGCTATCCGGAAAGTATCCAGCCATGTCATATGAAAAACAGAAGAATTAATGGCAGGATATTGTCTGGACAGCCCTCATATACCCCAAGGTCCATGTTCAAATCTTTACAGATTCTCAGGAGAATATGGGAAAATACATTAGCATAACATATTAACATATTTGAAAAAAATCTACAACTGTGAGCACTTTATTCCAAAGCAAAAAGGGTGGGTTTGTTCTCAGGCTAATTCAGGCTGATGTAGAATTTTAGTGGTGGAAGTTTTTTGTTGTTGTTGTTTTTAAGGTTAATATTACTCACATGAGGAAGACTTCTTCCATCGTTGTGATTGTAACATGAAAGCTGGCAATGCCAAGCTCTTTTTGTTTTGTTTCCAGATCATTAAACAGAGATTCAAACCTGGTAAGAGAGGAGGAAGAAGAAAAGAAAGTACTAGCTCTGGTCTAGATACATTTTCTTTTCTCTTTTGATTTTATTTTCTAGTAAATACAATGTTTTAAAAATAGGAATACTTACATTTTTTTCTCCATTTCATACTTAACTTTATTCCCAACTGTATTCTTCCCTATTCTTTTCTTAAAATTTTTTTATTCTGGTAAAATATATATAACATTAAATTTACAATTTCATCACTTCAAGTGTACAAATGAAGCAGCACTAAGCACATTCACAGTGTTGTGCAACCATCACCACCAGTCATTTCTGGCATTTTTCTACTAGCTCAAACTATAACTTTGTACCTATTAAACAATAATTCTCTATTCCTTCCTTCCCTCAACTTCACTTTTACTTTGTGTCTATGAGGTTCCCTATTCCATACGCCTCATGTAATTGGAAACATACAATATTTGTCCTTTTGTGTCTGGCTTATCTCACTTAGCATAATTCTTGAAGGACGTCATCAAGATGGCGGCATGAGAAGAACTCTTGAAACCAAATAAACAAGCATAATTCTTTCCAAGTTCATCCAGGTTGTAGCCTGTGCTGCAATTTCATGCCTTTTTAAGGCAGAATAGTAATACTCATTGTGTGGATACGAGGACTGTCTGGAAAAAAATCCAGCCATAACTGTTTCTGTTTTTCATATTACACCATTAGTTATGCTCTGGATAGCCCTCGTATATACATGTTGCCTATCCATTCAGTTAATGGACATTTGTATTGTTTCTACATTTTGGATTTTGTGAAAAATGCAGCTATGAACATTGGTGTAGAACTATGTGTTCAAGTTTCTGCTTTCAATTACTTTGGGTATACACCTAGCAGTGGGATTCCTAAGCCATACGGTACATCTGTTTAACTTTTTGAGGAACCTCCATACTATTTTCCACAGCAGATGTACCATTTTACATTCCCAGCAGCAATGCACAGGGTTCTAATTTTCCCACATGCTTACCAACATTTATTTTTCAGTTTTTGATTTGCATTTCCCTAATGAGTAGAGATGCTGAATATCTTTTCATGTGCTTACTGTCAATCTGTACACCATTTTGGGAGAACTATCTATTTATGACCTTTGCCCATTTTTGAATTAGGTTTTGTTTTTGTTTTTTGTTAGATGTTAATTAGGTTTTGTTTTTTGTTCAATATTGTTTTGGTTAGCCGTTGGAAAAATGCTTAGTAGCTCATTCTTCATTGCAATGCTTATTGTGAAACAAATGGAAATACAAAATATTTACCTTAGCACATTTCTCCCTAGTGTAAACTTCCTCTTCGATAAAAATTTGTATTCTTCTAAAAATTACCAGTTTATTTTCTGTAAGTGTTAAGGACTATAGCTAAGTGATAAAAGTTAATTCATTTCGACAGCAAATGGAAAAGAGTTCTCAAAGTACAGGTCGTACAAATCACTAAATGACAGAAAATGGAGTTGGTGAAGCAGAAGCTGGCATTGAGAGATTTAATTAAGTGAACTGTATGAAAGTTTTACTAATGGTGGTGCAGTTACATCAAAGATTCTAAAGAATAGTTTTACCAGGAAGAATTAACATTGTTTTAGGTTGAAAAGATCTCCAGAAATCCTTTCACTTCTTAAATACACCTTCCATTCCCAGAAAGGAACAAATCTATGTATGATTACCCCCAGAGATGGGGATTCAAAAATCATCTTCTAAATTCTCTCCATATTTGAGGATGAATTCCAGCTTCTCTTAATTTCACCTAGCTTTTATGATTGGCTCTGCTCTTATTCCTCAGTTCTATTTAACCCTCTTCCTTGTGAAAGGCAGCTACCTTGCATTTATGGGGTATGTAGATAGTAATAACTTCAGACAAGCAGATGGAAATGGCACACTCCCTGAAGGCCAACGATGAGTACTCTTAGCTGGGATGGTAATCTCTGCTGGAGTTATCATCCCTGTCTCTCCTCACTATAATTCATGCGGCTAACCACTGAGGTCATTGCTTTATCTGTGTCCTTATCACCTTGTTCCAAGAGTTGCCATTTAAGTTACTTTCTTCTTTCATCATTTTATTATTTCCCAGGATTTTACTCACCATCCATAAAATTTATATGCTATGAACATCTTACCATCAGTTATTCCTTATTAACACCAGGTAGCTAGAGACAACAGGTTGCAAACCTCCCTCAAAAAAAAAAAAAAAAAAATCCAGAAACATCCAATGAGCCTTGAATGAACTTGAGTTGATGAAGCAATCCCCTATTCAGTGAGCGAAATCTTCAGATGTGAATGTCTTAACTACAGTTGGCAAATGACAGCTATACCTGGAGACCTGGCTTATTTTTAATTTTTAGAAAACCAAAAATGATTCCTGGTCACCCAAACCATCCTTCTAGAACTTTCTGCCTCTGTACCTGTGTGCGTCCTCTTTGGATAGAATGAACGATAGTTCAGCTCTCGTATACTTTTCCAACGTGGCATCTGGCATGTGAGACTGGATCACGGCAGAGATCCTCTCACCATCGCACTGCGGCTCCATCTCCATGATGATGTGGTAGGCGGCACCTGGGAGAGACCATTCGGAAGACCACATGAAGCAGCTTCGTACTTGCATCTTGTAAGACCAAGGGCCACTCGCCATGGTTCAGGCTCCACAGGTCCACAAGGGAGGAGACACGGTATATCAGAAGACAGTTTGTTATGACGGTAGGGAGGCTCAGATCTAAAATTTCCAAATATTGCTCCAAGAACCAAGACACTGAATAAATAGCAACTTTCTCTTTAATTTCAATAATTTTCTTAGTGAAACTGTAATCTTAATATTCATTTATTACCATTGTTTGTCCACCACGTATTAAGCATTAACCTAGGCCCTGGGGATACAGCAGTGAACACAGCATATAAAAATTCCTGCCCTCATAAGAACTACTTTCTAGCCAAAGGGGACAGATATACATATATATATTTTTAAAGATTTAGTTTATTGTTTTTGACAAAGAGAGAGAGAGAGAGACAGAGAGAAGGGGGATGGGCCCAGAGCAGTCTCCATAGTTGTATGTCATCATTTTTTGACATGATTTCGTTCCACACAGGTGGGCGGGGGCCAAACTGGGGGGTGAGAACTGGGCTTGGGGCCTCCCGCATGGGAAGCACACCCAATTCAGCCTATGGGTCTACACAGGCTGGGGCTGGGATTTGATCCTTGGTCCTTCAGGCTGCAAAGCGAGCGCTTAACCCACTGAGCCATTCCGGTTTCCCCTACAGATATTAATAAAGAGGAATAAATTAAAACATCTACTGTGTTAAAAAAAAATAAAGCAGTGAAGGGAAATATAAAATGTTGATGGAAGGTTGTTACATTTTAGAAAGCCTAACTGATAATGTGATTTTTGATAGAGATTTTAATGAAATCAGAGAACTAATGTACTTAATTAGTGCTTTGCCTATATAGAGAAATTATTTTCTGGAATTAAAGGAAAAAATATGCATTTCAAATGGTCATTGCATTTATGTTTCTTATTAAGATTTTTAAAAAGTAAATAATAGGTCTTAAGCAGAGATCTCTTAGCTGAGAATTTAGTTCATGTATAGTAAATAATTGGCTTATAGTAGAGAACAAACGATTATTCCATTTTACAAATGAGGCAATAGATATCCAGAGAAGGAAGTGACTTATTCATTATTTACTAGCTATGGGAACCAAAACTACTTTTGGTTTACTTACAAAATGATATGTAAATTGTTTTTTGTTTCTTACAAATCATGACACAATACGCCTCTCAATGACCTTGTCCTCTTAAGACTCAATAGAAAACGCCTCTGTTTGGAGAGGGGCGAGCCTGGTTGATACCAGCATGAGCTTTCTAGGCCATCAAAGAAGCAGACACAAACCCCAGGCTTTTCATTAAAATGTAAAGTCAAGGAGTACTGACTCTGGGTGGTACACACATGATGCAACATATAAATGAGGTACTATAGAATTGTACACCTGGAACCTATGTAATTTTTACTCTAATGTCATCCCAATAAATTTAACAATAAAAGTAAATAAATAAATTACAAAGTATTATATAAAAGTTAATGTAGTATTATAACTAACAGTGGATTTATAAAGGAACTGCAATCATCTTCTATAGAAAAAAAAAAAAGTAAAAAGTCCTGGTTAAGCATATTTAAAGTTTATCATCTATAAGGGGCCTAAATATCCCAAAGTATTATACCTTTAAAAAGATCTAGTTTCATATTATGTACTACTTTACCAATAATTAATAAAGTTAGTGAATAATATTAGAAATTATTATAAATGATTTATTTATTAAAAGCACAGCTCTTTATTCATGTAGCTCATAACCCAGGTGCTTTCACTTCATATGAAATAAATCTAATTTTGGAAGAAGAACCCTTTAAAAGTTAATTGTACAAACTCAAACTTGAAAGGTGACCATAAGCTTTGAACAACTAAATGGGCATATAAATATGACTTTAGATACATTTTTGATATATCTGGGCCCCAGGTTCTATATTCTATAAAATGAAACTGTTATTTTGAATATTAAATATAATGTATAAAGTGGATGCCACAGTAACCATTATAGAGAAAATAATTAGTATGAGTTGAATAACCTTAAATACTGAATAAATGAATAATGAAGCAATTCATCCTTAATTATCGCCATTTACATTTACACCCTCCAATTTTTCATTCCAATTACTATCATTTTAGCCTCAATAATTAACTGTTTGACGTATCAGTTTTGTCTCCTAAAACACCACACACTTATCAAAGTTGAGGACTGTTTTATCCTACTTATATGATTCTCTCATTCTGTATTACATCATTTACTGTCAACTGCCATATGTTAGATGTCGCATCACACTAGGGATGGTTTCGCAAACAAGAAACTAGGGTCAGAGGTGACTGATTTTCCTATTTCCCTTCAGCATCAACCAGTCAATTACTCACCAGAATAAATCTCTCTGGAGACACAACTACATTTGAGGGACAATGAAAACTCTCAGTAGGTGCAAAGTGGGAGAAATAAGCATGGTCTTGGTAGGTTGATATAAGTATTTCCTGAGTCTGAAAGTATGTGCTGGAGAACAAAGAATAAGTATATATAGGGAACATCCAGATTGCAAAGAACCTTAAACACCAATCAAAATAGTTGAGACCTAATTAATAGGACAGAGGGAGTGACACACAAAATGTAACTAAAATCACGTTAGAAGAATATAGGGATGACATCAGGATCCTAAGAACGATGAAAGGGAGACAGACCGAAGGCTTGTTTCAGGAAGACTGGAGAGCCACAGCACTGCAGGGTTCCCTTCACCATGATGGCTACACGGTCACCCAGGATGTCAGCCTCGTCCATGTAGTGGGTGCTCATTACAATGGTACGATCCTGCTTATACTGCTGAAGGAGGTCCCATGTGGCTCTCCTGGAGACTGCGTCCATGCCAGCTGTTGGCTCGTCCAGGATCACCACCTACAGACCAGAAGAACAAGTCCATGGTCATTGATAATTGATGCCCTACTACTTGTGGGATAATGTACTGTTTGAAGGGTAACACATTTAAGCTAAGATACAATATCTAGACTAAAAACAATGGTAAAAACTCTAGGAAAAAATAATCCCAAACTATGTAACAGCTGACCTAATAATGCTGATATCTTCTGATTATCACTGGCAACATTCCTTTAAGACTCATACCCACTGTCAGGTTTTTGTCAGTCAGCTGGGTTTCCTGGACCAGCTGGCAGAAGCCCACTTTCAGCATGCCTGCGTACCCATCTCTCCCTCTTCCCCTCCTTCCCTCTTTCCTCCTTGCTCTTCTTCTCCTCTCTTTCTTCTCTCTCTCATTCAGTCTCTCATTCTCTGTTCTTTAATACCTTGGAGCCTCCTAGAAGTGCTATCATGATGGAGAGTTTGCGCTTCGTTCCTATATTCAGTAGCTTTAGAAACGTATCACGCTTTTCTAGCAGGTTAAAAGTAGATATCATATGGTCAATTTCCACAGAGCATATCTCTTGACATGTTGTTTTTACCTAGAAAGAGGAGCCAGAATTTGCATGATGCATCCAAATTTATCCGCAGAAAGTTCTTACATTGTTATTTCTTATGTATCTATACAGATAAATGAAATTTCCTGAAACTATATCCTTAAAACATTTTATACCAGCTCTTTTCTTAGATCAGCTACATAGTCTTTTCTCACTGCCTCCCTTTATGTCTAGAGGAGCATAAATGAATTTTTAAAATTTATAAAGATACCTGAGATTCATGCACAAAAGAAGAAACATTTCTAGCTTCTAGTTATGATGGAGTAAACACACATGCTTCTTTATCTCCTAATAACCTCAGTGATTAAACCTGGGGGACTATAAGAAGTGAACATCAGCAGTTGGATCAGGAAGAACAGCAGAACTTGAAATAACACTGAACTGGTGTTGAGTTTACTGTTTTTTCCCTTATGTGTCCCCTAGTGTGGGCTCAAAGCAATCCAAAGTCTGGAAGAGAGCACTGGAGGGCAGGCGGGATGCTATTAAGGAGGAATCCTCTCATCTGGCTTTCGGACTGGGAGAGGGAAATCGCCTAAAGCTCTGAGAGTGTGGGAGGGGCAACCCTGTCTCTTCCCAGGTTCTCTCAAGGCCCAGCCCATGGGCAGTCATGTGGGAAGGGATGGTGGCAAGAGCAGAAGAGAATGGGAACCTTCCACAAGCCAGAACTCTGAGGGAGGCTAAGCTTCCCAGTTCAGTGAATCCATGGCTCCAAGAGGACAGGGCCAAACCCAATTGCTTCTTACATTTACTTTCTGTCTCCCTGTCACTTGGATGCTGCATAATCTGGCTGGAGGCCTGAGAAAGAAATCTTGGGGAACCAGAACATACTGGGAGATCATAGGAGAGAGGAGCAGGGAAGTTACCATAAAGTTGTTTAGCACTTATGTTTACCCCATCATTTGCATACATGGATATGACTATAATCCCGATTAAAATACCAAACTTTAAACATTATGCAAATGAACAAACCTCTACCAGGGTGTGAGCTAACCACTGGGTAGACACATACAGGAGAGACTGATGAAATACACTGCAAAGACTTTGAAACTGACATGGAACCACAGCCCACAGATAAGATGTAAGTAAGATGGAGTCTCATTAGGTATTGTTGAAAACATCCAGGACTAAAATAAAGATCACTTGGCACACAAAGAGTGACAAAAATCTCATCTCCTGTAGGGAAAGACAACTGGAACATCTGTGCCATGCTGTCATTGATGTCTACTGATTAACACAGAAAGTATCATCAAAATATAGAAGATAATAAGTAGAAGCAAACAGAAATTTTAGAGCAAAAAAATTAACCAGGGAAGCCAGGAGGGCTCAGTGGGTTAAGCGCTCACTTTGCAGCCCCAGGGGACCGAGGACCAAATCCCAGTCCCAGCCCGTGTGGACCCATATGCTGAGCTGGGGAGTGCCCCCAGTTCGGTTCTCACCGGGGCAAGACCCCGGCCCAGCTCCTGCCCTGTGCAGCCCCACGCCCACCAGGGGAATGAAACTATGTGGAAAAACCAATGATGTGCAGCTATGGAGACTGTTCTGGGCCCTCCCCCTTCTCTCTATCTCTGTATCTCTCTCTCTCAAAAACAATAAAAAAAAAATTAACCAAAATAAAAAGCTCATTTGATGTAGTGCTCAATAGTAGAGTAGGAATGAGAGAGGAAAGTGTGAATTTAAGACAGATCAATAAAATTATCCAATCTGAACAACAGAAAGAAAAATGTTAAAGAAAAATGAACAAAGCCCAAGGGACTTTTGGGACGCCAAAATCTCTAACATTCACATAATTAAAGTTACAGAAGGAAAGAAGAAAGAATATATGGCTGAAATACTATTTGAGGAAATAATGAGTGAAAACTTGCCAGATGTGGCAAAAGACACAAACCTACAGATTAAAGAAGCTGATTCAAGCTAACCCAGATAGCCTCTGCCAAGCCCCAGCCCATCCAAGTGCTGCCCTGCGGGCATGCCTTACAGATACAATTGAAGGAGGGGCAGCCAGGAGGAGGAAAGACCAGAGCTCCTGCGCCCCGCCC
>PVKE010023304.1:0-24768 GCA_004027555.1 Craseonycteris thonglongyai
TCTCTCTCTCTCTCTCTCTCTCTCTCTCTCTCTCTCTCTCTCTCTCTCTGTCAAAAACAATAAAGTAAAAAAATAAAAAAAGTTAAAAATATTCCTAAGGTAAGCAAGACCACTATTCTGATTACCAGCTATAGCAAAAGGATGAAATTGAATTATTCTGCAATAGTTATCATATAAATAAAAGAATTCTATTTTGGTAATTTGAGACCTAGAGGTGGAAATTTCTGCTTTATTCCTTTGCTCTAGATTGCTGCAATAAAACAGAGATGATGATAGATAGATAGATAGATAGATAGATAGATAGATAGATAGATAGATAGATAATAGATACATAGATGATAGATGACAGATAATAAATAGATGATAGATAACAGATCAATGACAGATAGAGATAATAGATACATAGATGATAGATAGATAGAATATATAGAAACATAGATACACAGATGATAGATGATAGATACATAGAGCTAGATAGATTGATAGATGATAGATAAAGAGATTGCTAGATATAATACAAATAAACTCCACTTTTATATGTCTGATATGGTTTTTACAGCATGGTTATTTGCTTTCTTCAAAATACATAAAGGAATATAAGGCTCAGTTAATCTGAATATTCTGGTGAGTTTTGATCTAGTACATCACCTAGTGAATACATTTACAAAATGCAGTGTATTCATATCAGGGAATACCACCTGTCAATTCAAAGCAACAAACTCTCATACACACTATAACATGGATGAACCTCAATAACATTAAGCTAAGTTTAAGATGCCAAATGCGAAAGACTGTCCATATTATTTACATGAAATGTTTAGAGTGATCATATATTTCGTCTATAAGAAATGTTTCTAGAAAACAAATCTGTACAGACAGAAAACTGACCGTGGCTGCTATGGCTGGGAGTGGAAGCAGGAATTACCTGCACAGGCCTAAGGGAACTACTTGGGGGGCTGGAAAGGTTCTCACCCCAGCTTGTGGTGAGAGCTGCCCAACTCTATAATTTGACTAAACAGTTCAATTGAACGCTAATCGTAGGCACATTTTATGATGTAGAAATTGTAGGCCAAAAAAGCTATTAAAATAAACACACATATTTTTCTCCAGGCAAATAGGAAGTATTCAGAGATAATGCCATGTGGCTACTTTATACTGAGCATCTCCCTTAGACGTACTTTTATCTCTAGTCCAGAAAACCACCCTCAGAGAGGTGGTGGGATTAGCCCCCAGACACACACCAGAGGCAAGCTGCATTAGAAATGGAAGCCAGTGGGACCCACCTCTAAATCCTGCACATAATTTGTTTTGTGATGCCCCCCAAAATAGAAACAGTTAATGCCCTTCTTCCCAGAGCATCGTTAAGTAACAAATTAGGTCCATCAGCCTTCCTTCTCCTTTCCTGCTATTGTCAGACTCTGGTCCCCTGGCCACCCAGCCGCTGGCTGGGTCAGCGCAGTAAGTAAAACTTGAGTTGTGTTGAACATGGAGCTCCGATGCTCAGAGCTCGCCGTGGGCCTTTCACAACAGGAAACTGGAACTCGGCCTCCTTGCTCGTGCCCCTCCATCCAACCCTGTGCTCCTTGGTGCCGAACTTCTCACCACTCCTAAAAGGGGAGTGGCCATTTCACCTCTCTCTGCCCTGTGTCCCTGCAGCTCCCCCCACACCTGAAATGCTTGACCTCCCCTGACCACCAGGTATCGGCAAACTCCTGCTCCCCTTTTCGTATCCTGAACAAATATCCTATTCTTAGTTGAGCCTCCTCCTGCTTCTTCAAGCAACGTCCATTATCCTAGCCAGTCAGTGCACACTTTGATCACTCTTTTCAGTCTAGTAAATAGCGTTTCAATGCATTAACTCAGGATCAATCTACTGTATTTATTACATTTTCTTTATAACTATAACGTGTGTCATTAAAAGGACTACTTGGGTTCAAATCTCCATTTCATCATTTACTCTGACACTGGACAGATTATGAAAACTCTTTGTTACATCAATTATCTGATAAGGCACTTGTATCAAGAATATATAAAAAAAACTCTTACAACTCAATAATAAATGGACAAACAATGCAATTCTAAAAGGAGCCAAGGATTTGAATAGACAACACTCAAAATAATCTGTGGCCACAGTCCAAATAGATACGTAAATGGCCGATAAACACAGGTAAGGATGCTCAACATCGTTACTCCTTAGGAAATGTAAATCAAAACAACACGATGCTACTTCATACCCACTAGGATGGTTAGAATCTAAAAGTCAGATAATAATAAGTGTTGACAAAGATGAAGAAGTAGAACTCTCATACATGGCTGGTAAAAGGTAAAATGCCAGGTTGGAAACAAATTGACAGTTTCTTAAAAAGGTAAATACAAACTTACCTGATGACCCACAGTTCTACAAACTCTACTCCCAAGTATCTTCCCAAAAGGAATGAAAGCATGTATCTAAAAAAAAAAAAAAAAAAATTACTTAAATTTAAAAAATGCCTGTCAATGAAAGTTCATAGCAGTATTATTCATAATAGTCAAGAATTGGGGGGGGGGGGGTGGAGGAAGGAATGTCCTGCACACTTTTTATATGAATTTGTTAATTCAAATCATTTGAATGTCAGCTTCTCCTTCATTTTACATGTGTCTGTGATCACTGCAAGCAGTCTGTCCGCATTGATATTCTAAAGAGTAGACTTCACTAATTTTGAATCTTTATGCTCTGCCCATCCCTCCTCTCCCCAAGCCTTGCCTCTCGGTTGTCCTTAAGCAAAACACATCTGCCCTTACTAGGAAACAGTTGCAGCAAACTGTCCTAGGTCTGGTTTAAAATAGTGGTTTGACAGTTTTCAGGGAACTAGTTGATCTTTCAGTAAAATTATTTTCACTGAACAGGTTTACACAGAATTGGTGTTTGAGTGAACTGCCTTTTGGCAAATGGATTCTCGCAAATTGACTGAGCGCCAGTGAACAACTTTTATTCTTCTCCTGAATCCTGTATTTTCTGCCTCTCACAGCTTTGTTCTTTGTTCAAATAAATGGTCCATTGACAGTCACTGGTTTTCATTATTTGAGCCTCTCAAGAACTTCCATTTCTACTCTATAAGATTAAATTCAAGTCCTCATTCTTCTCATCTATGTCAATTTGGGCTGTGTCTCAACCTATCTGAGCCTCAGAATTCTAGTCTGCAGTGAATGGATAAAAATATCTATGTTTTCTGATTGCTGTGACAATTAAATCAGCTAATATATATAAGGACTTAAAAGCTACACCATAGTACGAACCCAAAAATGTCATTTGCTTTCTCTTCTCCTTGCCAGCTATCTTTCTGCTATACCCAGAACACTCAAAATACTCTGTGACCACAGTCCAAATAAAGTTCACATTGATCAGTCAATTAAAACCCACAAAGTAAATAAATACTATAGGGAGTAGCAAATAGGCTGAAAATAGTTAAAACCCATATAAATTTGCATCAGAAATATCACTTCCCTTTGACGTCTCTCAAACATCTATCAACCTACTTTTAGATCTTTATACAATTTTTTTCCCAGATCTCTACTGGAAATTTCCTATGTGCTTATAGGAAACATATGAAACAGTCACATTTCTAGAAGTTTCCAGAATTAGCTGCCTGCCATCATGCAGCCTCTCAAGGGAAATGATGCTAAAGGCCTTGCCTGCTTGCTGTCTTTTCCAATTCTCAAGTCAAGGTATTCCTGGAGAGCTAGACAATGTATCAGTGAAAGAACGACTTACACAGGAAGTCTGCAATATAGTTTCTCAGGGTTTACCTGGAATTTACATTGAGGTTTCAACTGGAGGGCAGGGAGAAAAGAGGTAGGAAGAGAGATGTATGGATAAAATAAATACTGGGAAGCAAAAGACAAGAGAGTCGTCTCTAAAATCTAGTTTGCCTCATATTCCTAAAGGGTGAGAGGTGAGATGTCACATGTTGGAGTGAGAATGACCGTGGAGGCCAAAATAGCCCAAAGCGCTTCATCCTGGTCACCCTCATAGCTGCCTTTTCTCTAAAGCCTTTTATTAATAAATATGAGGTATCAGGCTGGACCTTTCACATACATGATCACATTTGAACCTTAGACACCCATCTAAGACTTCTTATTTTTAAAGAAAGGAGAAAATTCTAAACATTGACCCCCCTCAAAAATGACAATTTTATCCCAATAGTAAGGCATAAAAAATCCCATTAGGGTCACTTGATTCCCCCTTCAATCCCCCTGAAATGCCTCTACAAAAACCCATCAGAAGTTCACCATTGCTTTTAGACTATAAGGCAAACTCTTTATGATGATTACAAGCCCAACGTTATTTTATTCCTGCTTACCTGTCCTGCCCATCCCTCCTTTAATGCTCTATTCTCCAGACATCTATAACTCTGTGTTTTCTCTCCCCGTCTGTCCCATCTCGTTTCCTCTTCCTCACTCACGTATTCCCCCTCTCTCTCCTGTACTCATCACACCACTTCATTTACCGCTCAGTAAAGTTGCTGATGAAATACATATTTCTCACCAAGTCACGCATAATTGATTTAATGTCTTAGTCTCCCAAGAGCATTTGCATTTTAATAGAGGATAATATTTTATTAGCATTAATGTTAATTATTAAATAAAATAGCTATCCCTTGTATAGCACTCTGGAGTTTACAATGCACATTTACAAAGAGTGTCAAATCTATACTCACAGAGGTGAAGAGAGAAGCATGTTTTTATGAAAAAAAAAAGTTAACTTGAAATACATTATCTTCTTGGGGTATGACTGTTTCCTTTACTTGTAGAAAGGGTTTTAAAATTGAGATATTAGATGCAAACAATGAATGGTGCTAAACCCTAAACTATCTGTATAATTAGGAGAGACTGTGAGGTATTCCTACATTTTAACAGAAAAATTTCATATTGTTATAATTAACAAATAATACTTATTGTAACAAATTTAAAAAGTAAAATTTTATCTCAAAAGCGAATGCTTTATAAGAATATTCTTCTACCAAGGATTACCAGATGGGAGAGGAATTGGGAAGATGGGTAAAAAATGGGAAAGGCTTAAGAAGTACAAATTGGTGGTTACAAAATAGTCATAAGAATTGAAGTGCAGCACAGAGACTATAGTCAGTCAATAATATTGTAATAACTATGTGTGGTGTCAGATGGGTACTAGACTTACCAAGGCAATCACCTCATAAGTTACATAAATGTCTACTCACTATGCTGTACACCTAAAACTAATACAACATTATACGTTAACTGCAACTGAAACATAAGTCATTATTTCTAAAAAGAATATTCTTCTACTGGAAAAACAGTCAATCACTAAGCAAAGGTGGATTTCTGTTTATGATCATATTGGAAACATAAAGCTGTGATGTTAGGACATTTGTCCAGCTTCCGATTTCATTTCTTCTTTGCACTCTGTTATACTTGGAAATTGACTGGGGAGAAAACAGGGTGTTCTTTTCTTGCTGGATCTCAGTTCCCTGGATTCAGTCACTGAAGCATGTGTATAGAAGGAAGACTGAGACAAGAGAGAAATTTTGTAAACCTTAATCAAATGACTACGGCCGAATTGCAAAGAATTAAGAGAGAAGAAATGGAGAATATTGACCAGAACCCTAGCTAAGATAAAATTTAACTCCAATCCAGGTTGCAGAAGTAGAGATGAAAAGAAAGAGAAATATGTGGAAGTAACATGAATGTACCTCCCAGCATCTCCAGTATTAGTTGGTGTCACCTTCTTGCCATGGGATGACATTCCGCAGCTCCCTATAAACTTTGCCATACAACTAAAGAAGAAAAAGCCACATTCAATACAGAGATGTAATCAAAACCTCTACATTTTTTTATATAAAATGTTCAGCAGTCATTAGCATGACTAAGAAGAATAAGAAACAGGACTGAGGGAAAAAAAAATTGACAATAGAAACAAATACACAGGTGACCAACTTACTGGATTTAATAGAAATGGACTTTTTAAAAGCTGTGTTAATTGGAAGCTGGGATGGCTCAGCAGAATGAGCTCTTGCTTTGCAGCCCCGGAGCCCAAGGATTGAACCCCAGCCCTGGCCCATGTGGACCCATATGCTGATGGGGTGCGCCCCCAGTTCAGTTCTTGCCGGGGCCTATGTGGGAGGCTCCTGGCCCAGTTCCTGCCCTGTGCAGCCCCGTGCCCACCTGTGGAGTGAGACTATATGGAAAACTAATGCTGTCAACTATGGAGACTGCTCTGGGCCCTCCCCCTTCTCTCTGTCTCTCTCTGTCTGTTAAAAACAATAAATCTTAGAAAAAAAGAAAAGAAAAGAAAAAAGAAAAAGAAAGAAAGAAATCTTCCATGCTGAAAGACCAAAGGACAAAAAATATTGGAAATAAAATAAATAAATAAATAAATAAAAGAGCATAAGAAATATATGTACAATAGTGAAGAAAGTAATATATATGTGATTGAAATTCCACAGAAGGTGGGGGGGAAATGTGCTGACAATCATGTAATTGCCAAGTGCACATGGAGCATTTACCAAAAAATGAACCATATACCATCCTCAAAAGCAAGCTTCAACACAATTCAAAGGATTTAAATAATTGGAAATATGTTTAATGATAGCACTGGATATAAGCTAAAAATCTATAACAAACAACTAAAAAATTCGAATGCTTGAAAAGTCTTCCCAGCGCTTCCACACTCTTCACCAATCCAGAAGCTCTCCAAACACCTCATGTTGGTTTTTTATGGAGGCGGCAATACAGAAGCAGGATTGATTCATTCATTGGCCATTGGTGACTGATTCAAGCTCTAGCCCTTCTCACCACCCCGGAAATCAAGGGGTGGAGCTAAAACTTCTAAACCTCTATTCAGGTTGGTTTCCCCTGGCAACCAGCCCCCATCCTTAGGTACTTTACAAAAGTCACCTTTATCAACGTAACCCAGATCTGGTAGAAAGGAGTTTGTTATGAATAACAGGTCACTCCCTTTCACCTTTGGGGTTCTGAAGAGCTTTTTCAGAAACTAATACAAGAGACTAAATACGATAAGAGATGGTCCCATGGCTCTTAAATTCCAAGGGTTTGGGGAGTTGTGAGCCAGGAACTATGGGTGAAGACCAAATATAATATGAGAAATAGATTTTGGTCATCTGAATGACCAAGTATATCTAGCTCTTATAAATCACAAGATCATCTCCCATTTTTTAAATATTGCTTGTCCAAGATACTTCCACTAATGTCTTCTACTGTCTTGTGTTATTAAGCAAGAGAAAGTTGCTGTGTAATATATTTTTAAGAATAGAAATGTATCTACCTAGAAATCCAGTAAGTATCTCAAAGATCATATATATATCTCAAACATGGAGACTAAGACTCTTCAAGAAAACTAAGAGTTAAAAAAATGTAACTGATAAAAATATGAGGAAATGAAGAACACTACACAGAAAATTCTTGAGGTTTTTCCCTGAATTACATGCCAGGGAACTACAGATATAACTGTGAGGATTAAATTCCAGTTCTAGCCAAAAATTTCAAAAGAAGAACATCCCATCGCGTCACGAAATCATCTCTTCTGCTCATTCACTGGTGAATCCTCAGTCACACACCGCTCAGCTCCTGTGCACCTTAGTTAGCCAAGTGGCAAGCACGCAAAGGCATAAAAGCATTTGCGATGTCAGACACAGCGTGAGCACCAAACGGGCCTTTCGTGTGAAATGCGGCCACTCCCTCTACCCCGATGGGCAGCCCTACACACAGCCACTCAATGTCCCAGCAGATGTGGAACACCGGAACCCCAGTGTGCTCGGATTCCAAATGTACAGTCTGCCTTCAGACCCTAGTCCCCAAACTATCTCCTTGCCGCAGAAGCCAGTCTGCAAGCGAGACGCTTATCTTTTCTGGTGGGGGTTGCGGAGAGTGGAGGAAGAGATGTGGAAAGGAGAGGGAGAAGGAGGGGATGGGAAACCAACCAACTGTGGTTCATTTTCAGGAAGCTGCCAGGCTGGATCTTTCAGAGCAGCTCATATTTTTTCAAGAGGCCTTTTCTTTGAGGCCCCGCACTCCAGATCCCCCAGTGCCCTCCTCTCAGCCCAGGCCCTTGCATCACCAGCAGCCAGGGGAAGGGGCCCTGGCGTGGTGGTGGTCACAGGGCTCTTGGATAAGCTTTACCGTAATCTTCATAAAACCTCAATACTCAAGGTGCACAGGGAGATTGGAGGAAGCTTGGTCTTCCGTTGGTTTCTCTCTGACTTCTGTGGCTAATCATTCCTAGAACAGGAAGCTGGAGAAATTTAGGTGGGAGACACTCTTCCGACCAGTCGGGTTTCCTCACCCTCCGAGGGTACAACTGGTCAGGAAAATCTTCAGGGTTACATAACCTCCTTCCTTCATGGAGAGGGGGGGAGGGTGCTCCCCAAAAAGTAAAGGGATTGCCCACCCCTGAGAAGCAGGGCAGGAATCTCTTCACTGTGCTCAGTGTTGTTGCTGGTGGCATCGCAACACCCCAGTCAGGCAGGAAAATGGGCTCCCTTCAGTCATTCAACAAGTAATTACTGAGCACCCACCATGCCAGGCTCTTGAGATATGTCAGTAAACTAAGTGAAGAACGCGACCCTGGCGGACTCATATCCTCGTGGGAGGAGGGAGTGGGCAAGGGTAAATAAGGGCATTGTATGTGCGCTGGACGTGATAGGGGAAACCAACAAAAGCAGAGCGAGGACAGGGTGCTGGGGAGGGGACGCGCAGGGGTCGCAGTTTTAAACAGGGTGTAGAGGCTTTAAAAACATGGCCTCCAAGCAAAGACGTGAACAAGAGAAAGGTGTCGGTTATGTGACTCTCTGGAGGAAAAGCAAAGGCCCAAGACAGGAGTGTGGCCAGTGTGTTCAAAGGACAACAGAAGTGGTCAGGAGGGACGAATGGAATGGACGCGAGGAGGAAGCAACGATGCCTGAAAGACACAGAGCAGAGCAGGTGGGGCTTTGCAGGTGGCACTCAGCCTCAAACCAAACGGGCACTTAGGTTTGGTTTGAGCTAGAGAGCTTTTTATAAAAAATAAAAAAGTGTATGTAGTTATAAGATGTATCACCCAAACAATTTGTATTTCTTGCTTCTCTTTAAACATATGAGTATCTGGCAATACCAAGTCTATACCCCAACATGGTTGGTGCTGAGGGGAGGCTCTTGACAGGAAGCAGGTAGATGGCCCCAGACCCCGAACTCCCACCACTTCCTGTGACTTATTTGGGACCCTTTTCACTTATTATAGCTCTACAGTTGTCAAGCCCTCGTGTGACCTCATATTTTCGGTATAAAATAAAGACAACTGAGGCCTAGAAGGAAGGCAACAGGAGAGTCTTCATTCTTAAAATCAGAATCTGCCTTCCAGCCATCCCCGTAAAGGCAAGAAGTAACTATGCAACCTGCCAGGAATCAGATTTACATAGGCCAATCCCTGCTCCTTAACCAACATGGCCGCTAAGCCTCCCTGTCCCCTGGACTCCGATTATTAGTTATGTCTCAGAATTATTGTTCATGCGGCATTGACTCTGGTTCACTCAGTCCTCCATAATGAGCTGCATTTCTGGCTCAGGGCTTGACGGAGCAAACAGAGTCAGCAGGCCCACGGCTGCACCAGAGTTCAGGTGGAAACCATGACACCACCAACTTCCACTGGAAACCAGTGGGAGCCACTTTCCTGCCTGAGTAATAGCATTTAGACCTTGGACAGGAGTCAGACTGAGGGGTCTACCTGCCACTCTTCCTCACTGGTCCTGGCCTGACCTGTAGCCAGTGATGAGAATTAAAGAAGCCTGTCCTTGGGGCCTGGCGGCCTTGATCTCTGTGCTGTGTGCATCTGGTTCGTGCCTCCAACCCTGCTTTGGACTCACCAAGGCCCATGTCATGTACATTCCCTCGCACGTCAGCAAAGACCTAGACCTCAGTGCATAATAACTTGCTCTTTCCCAGTGGAAGTCCCAGCATCAGACTTCACTATAACAAGGGAGAAAAGAGGTCCGTGAATCAATAACAAGGTAGAAGACACATTTACGCAAACAGAATGCTTGTTTATTCATTCCCTCATTCACTCCTGTAACAAACTTATTGATTATCTATTGGGCTGGCTGTTTGGAAGACCTAAACACGACTAACACATCTGCCCTACCCTTAGGGAGCACACAAAACCACGTCCTACCCTTACAGTGTAACACGTGAGCATGGAGCATGGAAGCTTTCTGGAGCTTTGGTTTCCTCATTTGTACTAGAAGGACCCCATTAACCTCTACACTGGATAGCTGTGAAGTACAAATAAGACACATGGGTGTTAACGTTCTTTACAAACTACAAAGTACCACTTCACCCGATCACCATCTCAAATTACTTGTGCTCAAGAATTTAAAAACCATTGTGGAACAGTCTTTTAAATAAATAAATACAGGAGAAGGGATATCTCTTTCCTACAGGAGAAGCTAACAAATGTAAAAAGAATGATGGAAATAGAAAACCATCGTTTGGCAATTGTTATAATAAAGTTGAACAAGAGTCATCAAAGCTTAAGAAAATGGGTGGTCATTATGGACACACTCAATGGTTTGGTGGTTACCTGGAGAGGAGGGAGGAGCAGGGAGGGAGAGCTGTCGGGGGAGGGGGGAGTGGGCACTAGATATATGGGGTTGGAGGGGGACCTGATTCTGGGAGCTGGGCACATAATGCGATGCATGGATGATGTGATGTGGAGTTGTACATTGGGAAACTGTCTGATTGTTACCAACCAATGTCACCCCATTAAATTTAACAATAAAATATAATAATATTAAAAAAAGAAAGAAAATGGGTGGCTTAGCACGTGAAGAGTCACAGAATGTTTCCACAGTGAAGTGTCTCTAACAGGATACTTATTAATTACGAAGGAGACAACAGTAAGTTGGCCCTAGAGAAACTTGGAAGACACCGCCTAATTCAAAGTCAACATCAGGAGAAATTGGCATCATACGGCCCCATGATGCAACGCGTGGGAAAGAACCCAGTGTCACTTCCGATATTCCAGCTAAGCATGCATAGCCTGAATCTCATCATGAAGAGATGTTAGAGAAACCAAGCTTGAGGAACATTCTACACACTGGCGAACCTGTATTTTTCTGAATTGTCATTGTCATAAAAGACAGAAAGAGTGAAGAACTGTTCCAGACCGAAGGAGGCTAGAGACACAGATCACTTCAATGCCTGACCCAGTGCTTTCTGTTGCTATAGAGTGTCTCATTAGGATAATTGGTGAATCTGAATAAGGTCTATAGATTAGGTAATAGTTTTATATCAATATTAATTTCCTAATTTTGATGAGTATACTATGGTTATGTGAAAGATTGTCTTTATTTTTAGAAAATATATACAGAAGTACCTAGGGGGGAAGAGCATCCTGTCTATAAGTTTCTATCAAATAATTCAGAAAAACAATATTAGATAAATAAATAGATGATGATAGATAGATAGATAAATGATGGATGGCAGAGATAGATGATAGATGATAAGATAGATAGATAGATAGATAGATAGATAGATAGATAGATAGATAGATAGAGATCGATAGATGATAGATCAAGGAATTAAACAAAACTGGTCAATCAGCACTGGGGAATTCTCTGTACTTCTCTGCAGGGAAGTCTAGCCATAGCCATGCCTTCTGGAAACTCCAGGAAACCAAACATGTTTTATCCATTTTTCATCCCTGTCTCCAGGGCTTCCGACATTCACGACAAGATGGGAGATGATGCTCAATGGGCACCCTCTGTAATGGTGTCCCATAACTACCCGCCCACACACAGAGAAGTGTCATTAAAACTAGTTCTCTTTGCTGAGCCAGCTAGGTCTTAAAAATTTATCTCCTGGGACCCACCGCCCAAGGCCATCTCTTTCACTCCTAGAAGAAAGATCTCTCCTCTGTAGAGCATTATGTCCGGGCACACATATCATTCAGAAATCGAGAGGCGGGGGTCACTTTGGTCCCTGGGGCTATTTGCACCCTCCGATGCCTGCTTGTTGTGCTGGACTCTTCATATGCCACTTAGGCTATGTGTTCTATAAAATAAAGAATAAAAACACTGGTACATCAATGCTGCCCTGGGCCCTTGGCAATTTGGGGAATCAAGAAACGTCTAGTGGGGAAGCCGGGATGGCTCAGTGGGTTAGGCGCTCACTTTGCAACACTGGGGACCGAGGATCGAATCCCGGACCCGGCCCGTGCAGAACCATATGCTGAACTGGGAGCTCCCCCAGTTCAGTTCTCTCTCTGTTTCTCTCTCTCTCTCTCTCTCTCTCTCTCTCTCTCTCTCTCTCTCTCTCTCTCTCTCTCTCTTTCTCTCTCTCTGTCAAAAATAAATAAATATATATATATATATTAAAGAAACGTCTAGTATAACTCACTAGAAATGTCTAGTATAACTCACCATCCCCACAGTAACCCAAGGATTGCACAGGACAATGGCGACAAGAATTTGTCCCCTTCCTCAACCTGGTTAAGACGACCTAGAGAAAGTGCAAGAGTGCCCCCTTCTGCCCAGAGCAGAATTGTCCTTGTTTGTTCACGTACTTCAGCCTCAAAAGGATGTAAAAGCAAAGCTTCCTGATGAAAGCATGATTCCAGAACACTTGTTTTTAAACATTGAGCTACAGTTGTCCCTTAAGCCAACACTTATAATCTATAGCAGGGGTGCACAACCTTCTGGTTTCCCTGATCCACATTAGAAGAAGAAGAACTTTCTTGGGCCACACGCTAACAGTAATGATAGCTGATGAGCTCATTTTAAAAATTGCTCCCCCAAAAAATCTTATACTGGTTTAAGAAATTTATGAATTTGTGTTGGGCCACATTCAAAGCCATTCTGGGCCACATGTGGCCCAAGAGCTACAAGTTGGACAAGCTTGATGTATATAAAGACATTGATAAAGGTCTAGAAGGAAATCCACCAAAATGTTAATAATGACTTCCTCTGAGAAGGCAGCCCAAAGGAAACTTCAGTCTTATCTGTACTAGCTTACTATGTTACCATAGAAGAGTACATTTGTGTTAGGTATTCAAGTAAACATTCTTTTTTTTTTTTTTTTTTTTTTTCTTAAAATTCAAGAAATTTCTATTGGACATCTCTAATGTCCACTGAGACATGGCAACAGCTTTTGTTTCCCCCTGACCAACCACAGACACTGGTAAAACCTACCCAGATGGGGCCCTTTGCAACTCCATCAGTTGGTAGGACTTTAGGAAGATAGCCCCAAATATCAAGAGTGTTGGACCACAAAGTGACCCTGAAATTCCTTCCAGTCCAAAGATTTAACAGTGCTAAGTGTGTATAATGGTACCAGAATAAAGACATGTTTTTGCTGAATAACTTAGAGGAGTATTAACCAATGATTGGGGCTGAAAATGAGTTGAGAAGAAATGGGGGGGGGGACTAACTACACTTGGAGGTTGATGACCAGGGTCAATCACGCACTCTGCTACTCAGTGGTTGAGTGATCTTGACCAACACAGTAAACCTCTCTGGACCACAATTATCATCTTTGAAATGCATAGAATGCTAACATGTAATTTGTCACAAGGTTGCAAGACCAATAAAATAGTTCTCGTTAGCCCCAATTTACAAATGAGAAGACAGGGACTAGAAGAGTTAAAGAGATTCCCAACAACACGAAGCTCAGGAAAGGCAGAACACAGTTTCAAACTCAGGTTCTAAGTGGCTGCAATGTCTCAGTTCCTTCTATGTCACCTGCCCCCATGTTACCAGGGGTTTAATGTTGCTCATTCAAACCCCATCCGTTGCTAGCCCCATCCTTGGTGCATCACATCATAGGTGCTTATTTTACATATTTTTTTGAATACACCAAGCCATGAATAATAAATGAGTGAGCTAATAAATTCTCCATTTGTTTTGTTTTATGTTCACAAAATCAAAAATACATATTTCACCCAACTTGACGTGATGTGTCACATATTAACTTGTACGGATGTTTGCATATGTGAGTGTCCAAAAGAGAGGGAACAACATGAGAATACTACGAAGACAAAAGTGGGTACCATCATGTCAGCAGCCCCCTTGGTACAAGATGAATACTAGACACCTGTCTTTGGGACACCCTGGAGCTCCCTGGGTACAAGCCCCCATTCACACCTCAGCTGACAGCCCTTGCTTTGAATTGCAGAGAGAATTGTCCTTCAGGAGCGGTTCTCCCCACTTCCTCCATCTGTGTTTGGTGCCCAGAAAAGGTCAGGTTGAAACTGGATCCACTTTCTGCATTTCCCAGGTTCTGGCTTAAAGTACAATATCAGAAAGCTTTGTGATCACATAACCAATGTGATCAGATAACCTTTCATCACATAATAAAGGCTTGTCTCCACCTTGCCATATTCAAGAAAGGGCGCCCGTGGAATGCTGAACTCCTAAGGCCGTCTCTGAAAGGCAGCTCTGGCCTCCAAGACAACACCCAGCTGCCTTTGCGCTTCCAAGTTTGTGTCTGAAACCGTTCCTCTCTGATTTCCTCTTGTCTACGGTTTTCTGGCTGGACTGGACTCATGAGCTCATAGGTAGATAAGAGCCACAGGCCTGGCTCACAGTCCATCTCTTACCAGCTATGCAATTTGGCAATTTCTTTGACCCCTCTGAGCCTCAATTTTCTCTTTTGTAAAACAGAATTCATGATACTCCGAGGCTTAAATGAGTAGCACAAGTGATGGGCAGAATACTAATCAGTTGAAACGGTTCATTACGCTAAAATATAGCAAAGAAACAGAAGTATAGTTTTTCACTGTGTAAAAGGAGGGAGTGGGTTTCATAGAAAACAGGTGGCCATGAAATGATGTTCCTCTTCCAAGACCCAGCTGAAGCCTCATCATCTGGAGAAGCTTCCCTGAGCCCCTTCAGATGTAGACAGATGGTCTCTTCCACCCCTCCCCCAGCACTCATGACATCACACACCGAGCGCAGCCATTGGAAATCAGGTCTACCTGTCTGACATCCCCAACCAAATCATAGTCCAAAGGCCATAGTTATGTCTTAGGAACCCTTCTGTCCCCACCACTCCAATAAGCAAGACTGACTGAAGTCCTCGACTTATAGTTGCGATAACCAACATGAGATGAGCATTTAGTCACCAAACAGAGCACTAAATTAGAGAGCAAAGGAGATTCTGATGCCCGTTTTGACAATGACAACCTTGAGGCTCAGACCAAGGAGGTGAGTCTCCTCAGAACAGAAATCTGGGGACAGAGCTCAGACTGGGTCTAGGGTCTTTTGACCCAAGGCTGGTACTGTGTCCACCACCAAATATCTACTCCCAGAGAGACCTGCCCAGTTTAGTATGAATTTCAAATAAACAGCAAATAAAATTTTAGCATAAATGTCCCATGCAGTATTTAAGACCTAACATACTGAAAAAAGAAGTGTTTGTTATTCATCGAAATTCATATCTATGGGTGTCCTGTAATTTTTTTTCCCCTTAATGTGGTAGCCCTACTCCCAAACTTAACAAGGGCCTTGCTCCTCAGCCCCGTCACCTGGCTGATGTGGGCCAAGTGACACTTTTGATGAAAGCAGGGGGAACAGAGAAGGAAGGACAGTGTGGCACTAAGTGGGGAGCCCAGAGTCCCTGAAGTGACAGAAGAGTTGCTCCAGGAACTTGGGGAGGAGGGATCAGAGAGGGGAATGCATGGCAGCTCAGGAGAGAAGGAAAGAACTGGGCTCCTTAGGTGGGGACAGAATGCCACCCAGACACAGCCCCTGTCCATCCTGAGACACCATAAAGCCGCAGTGAGAGAGTAACGACCTGATACAGTCGTTGTACCGATCAAGCGAGACAATGCATGCCGTGTGGAGGCCTGGCACTTAGCCAAGGCCCACATCACTTTAGTTATTATTCTTATTTTTGAGAGAATGGGAAGTTGAATTTATTTAATCTATTGCATAGGCCCGGCACTGAAATGAGACCTATAGGTACATTACCTCTCACAAACCTCATAACAATGATCCCAGATAGTCCACAGATACTAGGTGGCTTCAAGCCATTCTTTTCTTGAACAAACTTACAACTGTGCTGCCCGAGGGAGGGTGTGTAGGGACAGAAGGGAGTGTCCCCTGCTGCCTCTCAGAGATTAAGTGTCTCAGGGCCCAACCTGAAATGGAGTATCCAGACATGGCCTGGTCCCTCTCCCAGTGTTCCCTAAGCGACCTGAGCGTTGCTGGCTGTGACCTGCCATGCATGCCCAGGGGCCCGCTCTTTGCCCATCTCTCTTGGCCCAGAGCCGGGGATGGGCTGTGGAAAGACATGAGGGTGGGCAAGTCAGAATGGAGCCCCCCCCTGTCCAATGGTCACACACACACACCCCTCCCCAGCCCCAATTCAGTTAAAGATTGCAGGAAGTGGTTTGTCCGTTTAGAAGTCAGCTCAGCCTTGAGGCCCTTCTGAGAAATGAACTTGCAATTCTCTAAAGATAGATTGCGCAAAACAGGAGGGGGCAGCCCCCAAGGACCCTCCAACAGCAACTCTCCTGAGGACTTCCAGAGAACTCTTCAAGGGCCTCCCGTCCCACCCCGCCCCCTCCGGCAGCTGCTGCCCCTGGATGGACCAAATCAACGCTCCACTCTGTGGTGTGTCCTCTTGTGCAAGGCTCAGGTTTCGTATCCCCAGCAAACACATTTTGTTCTGCAGCGCTGATGAGGAGAGGGGGAAAATACATCAAACACAGGGGGAGGGGAGGGGAAGGTGGTGGGGGCGGGGTTTTCAGCTGTTCGTGTCATTTATTTTCCATGGGATCTTAACTGTAATTTCAAACTGCATCTGGGCTTTCTGAAGCGATGTGATTTGACGTGAGGTTCACAGAGAGTTTAGGCCTCTCTCCAGACTTCAGCTCTTTCATGCCTAGGAAAACAGGTGCCAGATCAAGGAGAGAGAAATGATGTAAAGAAGGGAGTGACTGCAGTCCCCTGATGGGGGTGCAACAAATAAATAAAAAGCCACTGGCTTGGGCAGTGGTGAAGGGTGATGGCATAGAGGTGATTTCACTCAAAAACTAGAATTTCCTAGCAATCCGCAGGGCTGGCCTGTGGTAGAACAAATCTGCTTTTTTTTTTTTTTTTTTTTAACTTGAGACAATGAGTTTCTAAGCAACTGGTTTTGGAGAAAGGAGGTAACTCAACCAAGAAGGACTAAAATAGGCTTGTTTACACCAGCAACCGATATCTCAGGTTCCCAAACTGATCAGAACGACTCCCTCACTTAAGCAGCCCTCCACATTTCTTTTAGTTTGTCTGTGGATCTTCTGTCCTGAGGACTGGGCACAGGTGCATGACCAAGACGCAATGAATGTAGGGTCAGAAGAAGAAAAAAAAAAAAGTAGGCGAAGAGAAGACCCTGAAATCCCACGAACAGTGGGATTAGGGTTCCAAAGCAGAGGTGGGCAGCCGAGGGGCATGAGCACCTCCCTGCAGGCTCAGAGAAGCTGGGAGTGGAGATTATTAAGGAAGACTTCCTGGAGAAGGTGGCAGCTGAGCTAGCTAGGTTTTGAAAGGTGAATGCTATAGAAAAATCCCCCGCCTCCTCCTTAAAAGGACATTAGTGATGACACTTTAAGGCCAACTCAGAATATCCAGGAGATTTCCAGATTCTGAGATCCACTTAATTTAATCACATCCACAAAGTCCCTTTTGCCATAAAAGGTAAAATTCACAGATTTTAGGGACTAGAACTGGATGTCTTTGGGGTCCATGATTCACCTGCATTCCTTGTGGTTTCTGTTCCTCTCCTTTCTGAAATCTATCTGTCATCTTCTAGGCCTCCCATTTCCTATGAGCTCTCCCAGGAGCCTACAGAGAAAATCAAGCACCTTCCATATTAAAATGTAAATGCTCTGGTTCTAACATTTCCCTCCAGTTGCTTCTCTGTTCTAGAAAGCTCCAGAGTGTTCTTCACTTCCTGTCCCTACTTCTCACGTCCCCATTCTCCAGGCTGGCTCCCACAACCTCCCTTTCAGCTTATCACGTCATTGAAACTGCCCCTGTGAAGGTCCACAGTGACCACCATGTTGCCATAGCAAAGAACACCCTTCTGTCCTATCATTGGACTCTGCTGTAGCAAACTGTCGACTACTCACAGCTTTTCTGAAATGCTCTTCCCCTTGCCTGATTCTCCACCTACTTGCCAGTCATTCCTCTGTTATTATTCTTGGGCTCCTTCTCCCCTTCCCGTGTATTTGAATGCTAGGATTAAGTCCTTGGTACACTTTTCTTCTCTCCACTCTCATTTCCACAACCATCTCTGTGCTGAGGCCTCCTGTGTGTCTGTCTGCCTTCCCGTGACACCAGCTCACCTATGACCTGTATTTAATTGTCCATTTGACATCTCCAGCTTGATAGACCTTCCAAGACCATCCAACTTGTTCATCCTGTGTTTCTAACCTCAGTCAAAGTCATCACCATCTACCCAGACCTCACCTACTTTCTCTCAGCCACGAAGAATCTTAATGATTTCACCTTTCTTCTGTTGGTTTTCCTAGTACTCTGCTGACCTAGTAACCTAGTTTAGAACATCCCACAAAAGCCCCAACACTGGTCTTACACCACCCCTGCTCTTGTTATCAGGATAATATTGGCCTCATAAAATCAATGGGAAGTGTGCCCTCCTCTTCTATTTTTAGGAAAAGTTTACAAATAATTGCTATTAATTCTTCTCTAAATGTTTGATAGAATTTACCAGTGAAGCTATCTGAACCTGGTCTTTTCCTAAGGCAGTTTTCTTTCTTTTTTTTGTTTTTGTTTTTGTTTTTGTTTTTTTAATCAAAGTAAAATTCACATACTATAAAATTAACCACTTTAAACAAAGTGAATAACTCGGTAACTTTTAGAGCATTCATAATGTTGTCCAACCACCACTTCTATCCATCATTCAAAGTAAAATCCCACAGTCAGTAAGCAGTGGTTTTCCCATTCTCTGCTTTCCCAAGCCCTTGGCAACCACCAATCTGCATTTTCTCTCTACACATTGATCTATTATGGATATTTCATGTAAATGAGATGATACAATATGTAACACTTTGTATCTAGCTTTTTTAGTTAGCATAATGTTTTCAAGGTTCTGCCATGTTGTTATATACTCAAATTTCATTCCTTTTTATGGTTAAATAATATTTCAATGTAGGTACACACCACAATTTGTTTACATTCTTCTGTGGGTGGACATTTGGGCTGTTTTCACCTTATAGCTCTTGTGATGCTATAAATGTGGGTGCACGGACTTGTTTGAGTACATGTTTTTAATTCTGTTGGGCATATACTTAAGAGTGAAATTTTAAGGTCATATGATAATTCGATCCTTAACTTTTTGAGGACCCACCAAACTGTTTTCCAGTGGCTGAACCATTTTGCATTCCCACCAGCAGTGCATGAAGATTCGATTTTGTCACACCCTTACCAACATCTATTATTTTCCTTGTTTGTTGTTATTTTTATTATAGCAATCCTACTGAATAAAAAATGGTACCATGGTACCACACTGTGATTTTCATTTTCATTTTCTTAATGACTAATGATGTTGAACATCTTTTCATGTGCTTTTTGGTCATTTATATAGCTTCTTTGGAAACATATGTATCTATTCAAATCCTTTGCTTATTTTTAATGGGGTTGTTTGTCTTGGTTTTTGAATTGTAGGTTATTTTTTGATCATTAAGTCAATCTCTTTACTTGTCATGAGTCTATTCTGATTGTCTCTTCTTTATTCAGTTTCAGTAGTTCGTATCTTTTTAAGAATTTGTTCATTTCATGCAAGTTGTCTAATTTATTGGCATATAATACATTTCAATTCTATATGGTCAAAAATAATGTCCACTCATTTCTAATTCTAGTAATTTGAGTCTTCACTCTCCATGTTCAAATTAACTAAAGATTTGTCAATTTTGTTATTGCTTTCAAAGAACTAGATTTTCAGTTCATTGATACTGTAAACTTTTTGTATCTGGCTTTTTTACTAAGCATAACATTAATTGTTTTTCTATTTTCTAATTAATTTCCAAACTAATCTTAATTATTTTCTTCTTTCTGCTTGCTTTAGTTTTAGTTTGTTCATCTTTCTCTAGTCTCTTAATGTGAAAGATTATTGATTCTTAAAATTTTCTTTTTAATATAGGTATTTACAACTATAAATTTCTCTCTAAGCACTGTTTGAGCTGCAGCCCATAAGTTTGGTTTGATGTTTTTGTTTTAGTTCATTCAAAGTATTTCCTAACTTTCCTTTTGATTTCTTCTGTAACACTTTGTTTATTTAGAAGTCTGTTGTTTAATTTTGATATGTTTGTGATTTTCACAATTTTTTTTTATTGATTTGTAATTTCACTCCATAGTGGCTAAAAAGCATAGTTTGTTATTTCGATCTCTTTAAACTTATTGAGGCATTTTATGGCCCAAAATATAGTCTATCCTGCACTTGAGAAAAATGTATCTTGTACTGTTTTGGGGTGAAGTATTCTACAGATGTTTATTAGGTCTAGTTGGTTTATAGTGTTGGGTCATTTCTAATATTTCCTTGATCTCTGGCCAACTTTTCCATCCACTATGAAAGAAAATATGAATTCTGCAACTATTATTTTTGAATTGTATATTTCTTCATTTCTGTTGATTTATGCTTCATTATTTTGATGGGTTTTGTTAGATGTATATATGTTTATAATTGTTATGGCCTCCTGATGAATCAATCCTTCTTAATTATAAACTATTTCTCTATATCTCCAGTAACATTTTTTGTTTTAAAGTCTATTTTGGCTGATGGACACTCGAGCTTTCTTGCTGTCATTGTGTGCAAGATATCTTATCTTCCCTCATCCTTTTACTTTCAAACTATTTGTATCTTAGAATCTAAACTATGTCTCTCATAGACAGAATAGTAGTCGGATTTTTTAATTCAGTTCAACATTTTTGCCTTTTGATTAGATTGTTAAATTTATTTGAAGTTTACAATATTATTGATTTAGGTAATTTATATATAACATTTTGCTTTGTTTTCTATATGTCCTGTTCTTTTTTATTTCTCTATTCTTCATTTACTGCTTCACTTTTCACTAAGTGAATATTTTTTAATGTAGCATTTTTATTTCTTTAGTAAGTTTTTTATTATATTTTTTAGGGTTTTTGTGTTTGTTTGTTTGTTTTGGCATGGTTGCTCTAGGGCTTTCTATATACATCTTAACTCATCAATGCAAAAAAACAAAAAAAAAAAGAAAACAACTCTAGTTTACTTATTTGCAATATGAGGAAAGGAATTCCTACCATATGGACCTAACACTTTTGTTTGTTTGTGTTTGTGGCAGAATGTGAAATCAGTATGAAAAATGAAAATACTGTAAAGAGGGGAATTGACAGGTCCCTTGGAAGGTCTGAGATTTAAGAAACCTAACTTAACTCCTCCACCCGTCCGCTATATCATATATTTGAATCCAAGTTCTTCCTTATGACTTCCCCAAATTCTCTTCCTTTTAGTTCCATCAATCTTCCTTGCCATGTTCACACCTTTCACACCTGTCATATCAGTGACACGCTCTGCCAGTTTCCAAGAAAAACATAACCTGCTGAAGACAAGCATCTGGTGATGCTAGAAACTGCACTGAAACCTTGGGGTGTCATGGCAGAGAAATATCCTTTGTCACTCCTCAGGACTCTGCCATCTTGTCAGGTCTTTATCTCATGATGACCTCTTCCAAAGCCCGAATTCCCAATAGATGGCCCTGTTTCCCATGCATGGAGAACCAGTTACCCCAGTTCTGCTGCTTGCCTTCTGAATTATTGGAGTCTAACATTTCCTCCCCTTATCATACCCATAAGACCACATTTTCACAACTGACAAAGGAGAGGAAAAACAGGGACCACGAATTTTTCCTAAGAATAAAGATATGAAAACACGAATCCTGCCACCTTTTAGAGCATGTTGGAAAAGTAAACACACACGATCACATACATCTTTTCCTCAATCATCGTCAAGAGGCTGTACCATGTCCGCAGTGCCAGCGAACTGTAAGAGGTCCACTAAGACACAGTGCTTGACATGACATTAGGTCTTTTGTGCCTAGTTAGCATTTAAGCATAAATTGTTACATTTATGCAAGTCCTTCCATCTATGATTGTGGGTCTATGTGTTATAATAAACTCAACAAAATTTTCAACCAATGTTTTATAAAGCAACCTCATTTAAGATTTGTAAAACATGCAGTTCAAGTGTTCATGGTATTTTATACTTAACAAGATTGTCTATTTTGCTGCAACAAAAACAGAGAAATATTCTTAATAATGCCCCTGAGGTCACTATCTATTTGGCAACATCCCAAGTCTACCTAACATAGAAATGATGTACTTGCCATTACATCAAAGAAAAAAATTAAAAGAAAGTTTTTCTGAATATGATTAACAACTTGATAAACAGCATCCTGTGGGAACCCAGGATCTATCCAGTTGTTCTTGCCCAGTTCTGTAAAAGGAAACAAGCAGTCTCTTTTAGCTTGACTACAGAAATAGAAAAATCAACATTTCCTAATACCAGTTTTAGGGCCTAATGATAAGCAATTAGACAACTAATAACATGTGGACTTTAACCTCACATGTCTCAATTATAGTTTGTTTAAAATAAGAGATAGTTTAAAAACATTTTGAAATATAGACATTAACAAGCTCTGATGTCCCCATTAAGAATCCAAAAAGTCTCTTAAACACCCAGTTTAAGAACAAAAAAAAAAATTGCTTTGTGTTTTTCCACTCCCAAGAATTTCTTAATTAAATGTCCTTTGCAGGAGTATCATCAGTAGTTCCAAAAAAAAAAAGTCATTTGGCTTGAAAAAACTAATAAAGGAAAGTCTTCAGATATCAAAACCCCTGATATGGGTAAATGATTTTACAGTTTACAAAGTTCTGTCAAGACCATTCTCTCCTGTGAATCTCTCCCAATTCTCTATGAGGTCAAACGTGCAAGAATTAATGATCCCTGATATATCTTCATTCAGTCAGCAATATTAGTTGAAAGCCCACTGTGAGCCAGATTCTTTGTCAAAGGCTGTAGACACTGTGGTGAACTAACACACACCATCCCTGTTCCCATGGAGGCCCTAGTCTAGCCAGCGTATAAACATTACACAAACACAGTCACTACACAAATCAATCTACGAATGGGAGCCAGCGTGTTTTGAAACGAATCCCCTGTCTCTGTCTTCAAGATTTCTGATTTTACCTACAGGGTCATTTAACCGATCAGAGTTTCAATTGCCTCAGCTGCAAAATGGGCTGATAGTGGTGATGGCATCCTTTACCCTATCTGGTCACGGTGAGGATTAAGAGATAACACACGTAAGCACAGCACAGAGCACGTGCTGAAGAAGTGTTTCTCCTCTTCTTCCGCCCCTACCTTCCTCCGTTTCTTTCAAGACTCATCTTTGGTGAGAAGGCTTCTGCGCCTACCCTGTCCCCCATGGACCGAGTATCTGCTCTCTGGTCTTGCTATCTATTTCACTCACTCCTAGAAGAATTTTAAAATGTGATTTCTACTGCTGTATTTTTTTGCGAATAAAATCAATATACATGCAATACAGAAAACATATGTCATAATATTGATAAGGTTTAAAAAAAGGAAGATAAAAATAAAACAATTGACTTAAACTCAGAAATAACCACTCATTTTATGCACATACTTCCAGATCTTTCTCTAAGCATATTTTCATTAAAATTTTATAACCCTTTTATAACACACTTTTCCACTAGGTACTATATCACAAACATCTCTCTATTAAAATAAATACACTTTTACATTATTTATATCATTCCATTGCATAGATGGGGGCTATTTCATTGCATGGATGTATTTTCTTAATCAGTCTTGTACATTTACATATTTATGTTGTTCATAGCCATATTGCAATGAATAGCTATTGTCAAGTGGGTTTGTTTGTTTCTTTTGTTGTACATCCTAAATGTTTGCTTAGTACCCCTGCATCCCTTTTAACACAAAGCCTTGTCCCTATCACAAGTTTCACTAAACTGGGGCCCATCTGTGTCTTTTACTGCTGAAATCTCTCCTTGATGCCTAGAATGAGTCCTTGAAAACTGAAATTTCTTGTTAAGCTTAAACTGATGAAGCTGTTTATCCCATAGGCTTTTTTTGAGGGTCTGGAGACATGTTTTTGCATATGAAAGCCACTAGCCGTGTGTGTGACTATTTAAATTTTTAAAAATTAAAATTAAATCAATTTTTCAAGCCAGTCACACTTGTCACATTTCAGATCCTCATAGCTGGTGTGCCATAGTAGACAGTGCAGGTTTGAAACATTGCCATCATCTCAGAAAGTTCTAGTGTGTAGCCCTGCTCTAGAGGGAGAGCAGCTATGAATCTTCCTTGGGGTAAAATAAAAAAAAGAAAGAAAGAACATCATCACTATTGTTCCCCTATCACTTGTCTCCCAAGCAGGACCCAAGTGACTCTAAAACAGACTCTCTGTTATCTCTGCTTATAACACTTTAGTGGGACATCCCTGCCCCCAGCATTAAGCCCATGGTCTATGACGTCAAAACCTTTCTTAATAAATCTAACAAAGAATGTGAAGGACTTATACACTGAAAACTATAAGACACTCTTAAAAGAAATTAAAGAGGATACAAAGAAATGGAAAGACATTCCATGTTCATGGATTGGAAGAATCAACATAGTTAAAATGGCCATACTCCCTAAAGCAATATACAGATTCAATGCCATTCCCATCAAAATCCCACAGTCATT
>PVKE010023305.1:0-24738 GCA_004027555.1 Craseonycteris thonglongyai
TATGCATTTCACACCCCTTCTTCCCCCTTAGACTATGCCTATGACAACAAGTCGATCGCGACACACTTTTAAGATAAAAAGTAGATCTTATATACAGAAAAGTTGGCCACCCCTGCTGTAGAGAGTCCAAAGCTTCTTTAGGGAGTGTTAGAGTATACCGTTTATTTGCTGATTTGGAAGAAGCCACAATCCCTAGACTATATATAGACTATATATAGGCCAATTCCTGAAAATGATGAAAAATAATTGAACCCATTTCAAAGGGAATAATTGTTCCAAGTACCTGTTTTTTCTTTATAGATAAAGTTTGGCCACCCAATCACGATAAAAGGGGAGTGTCCTCCAATTGTTCCATGTCAATAACACTAAAACCATGAAAAGATATGGAGAACATGCTTAATGTTCCCCTTGGCCATGCTTCCATCCTACCAGAATTGGTAGAAATACCTTTAACTTTGGTTAACTGTAGATGTGTTTCTGTAGACCGTAAGAGATTCAACCATGAAAACTTAGAAAATCTTGGAGAAAATTTTTCATTAGAATTTTCTTCAATATAAACTCTTTGCCCACTTAATAAAAATAAAACAGTTTACTTCATATGATGTCATGGGAACAATTGTTTTTATCTTTAGTTGGACTATGCTTCCAAACTTCCAAACCTCTCAAATTTACATTAGCTTTATATGATTTCATAATTAATATATATAGAGAGAGAGAGAGGGAGAGACAGACAGAGAGAGAGACAGAGACAGAGAGAGACAGAGAGAGAGTTTTATACATATATAGCTAGAAATGTGCCAATACATACTAATATTCAACCATTAACAACTCACCAATCATGTGATTCTTTTTTTTTTAAATTTTTTCTCCACACATACATACACACACACACACACACACACACACACACACACACACACACACACAAGAAATAATCATCTTTAAAGTATGTATATATGTGTGCCTAAATGTTCTCATATACATATATGGACTGCCTGAAAAGAAATCTAGCCATGAAACCATTCTCATTATATTGACAATGGCTGAGTTTTTGCAGACATCCCTTGTATACACACACAGACACATACACACACATTCATTCTTCCATACTAAGTTTCACTCTATATTATTTTTGTGTGTATTGTGAAACCTATACACAGCACACATATGTAAAACACTTTAAAGATTATTATTATTTTTTTTTTTCAAATTTGATCATCAGAGAAATGCATTTTAAAACTGCTTTCTCAGGTGACAGTGTCTTTGGGATCGAGACCTTTACATTCCCCATTTCAACTAGAAAGAGTTGAGACTGGTGCAATAACAAAATGTCCAGCTGTCCTTTAATTAACTGAAATGAGGAAAATGTAATGTTTTGATGAAAGAACCAGGTTCTATGAGGGATAATGGGAAGACTACATGTCTCTGCGCTTTCCTGCATATGACAGAGCCATGGGGTGCAGGAAAGCGATGAGGCTTTTTTATGCTCCAGTAGGGGGAGCTTTCTTTTCCCTACTGTACAAACAGCATGGTGCATGTGTTTAAATACGCCATCCTAAAATGCAGACTTTTCATTTTCATTTTGCAAGTGGGAAATTTCACTATGTGATGGGCACATTACTCTTCTTAGCGACACATTTTGTGCAAACTCATTTGGGAAAGAATAGGAAATTTAGAATACTGCATTCATATTTCTCCTGGAAATGTTAGCCTGAATCTATTATTTCCAAACCTGATGAGGATTACAGTTCATTTGTATTTCACAGCAACCCATATTGTATTCTGCTTTGTGAAGTAAATAAGAGATGATATTGGTCTAATAGTGCCTGTATTTTGTTTTCCATATGAATAGCCTTATTCTGGGGGCAAGGGGAAAGGAAAAGGAAGCAGGAACTGAAGTACTTGATTTAGCCTTCTCTAGACAGAACGTGTTGTTTTGAAAAATTATCTTATAAATAATCTAAGCTGGAGGAGGTGGAATATAAACTCACTTAGGTCACTGAATACATCCATATTCAAATGACAATATAAAAAGCACTGCTCAGCAACACCCAAATCTATATCTCTTTTTAAACTGTCTTTAAAATACACATGGACAAACCTGGTTTGACAGCAGTGTAGGTGGGTGCTTATGTGCCAATGAAGCATATTCTTTATATACAAAATAATTACGCACCCATTGTTTCACTGTGCCTGAAATGCCACAATTAGAAAATCCGTTAATCTGGTAAGGTGGGAAGGCAAATTCACCTCTTACTCAGCATAATTGATTGTTGGTGGCTGATTAGATTGTTATGTTAAGAAGGATACTGAAACATTTCCCCAAATAAGGCAGCAAGGTCCATAATCCATTAGAGATATATGACATGAGCATTATTTTTTTAATGGATCCTCAATACACATGTCACATATTTGCTTTTTCTAGAGTATGGTATTGGATTAATAAAATTTGACTCTTGGATTGCAAGTATCATATGAGGTTCACACATTAAGGAAATGTCATGAACACAAACTGTATCAGATGGGATAGCATAAACCTAGCCAACTTGTAAGGAAATACACAAAAGAACAGAAAGTTTTCAAAGATTCAAAAGAGAGGAGGAGTATATTCTGAGGAATCAAGTACTCAGGAGAAGTCTTAGGAAGAGTAAGGGCAAAAATCCTCAACTCTAACAATGAGTTAAATGAAAAAAACCACATCTTTACTTAATTTAATTTTACCAAGACTAGTCCACTTTTATCCATTAATTTAATTCCTTCCCTGGTATAAGGTAAGACTAGACAGCTTTGGTTGACTTGTTCATTATGGCAACCATATTTTGAGTTGATTTATATCAGAATGACAGAAAGTCCAAAATAATCTCTCCTATAGGAAATGTCCCATCCCAGTTAATGACTTCAGTTGATGACTGTAGACATTGACTTGATGTCTATAAAGCTGTCATCTATTAATAACAATGGATAGAAATAATCCTCTCACTTTTATTTGGAGATAAAAGTAAGTCACCTGAAATAGAGAAAAACTGAAGCAATATGTCTATCCACAGCCTTACCTCTTTACTTTCACTTTAGGGAACTTATTTTCATAAAGATTAATTTTTGGACAGACTCTGAGAAAGTAAATGAAACTTAACATCTACACAGTATCTTAATGTTAAATTTGTCTCTTGGCTTCTAATATGCTGTCAACCCATTCTTTATATCAGCTAAAATATAGTCCCCTTCACTGAAGATTATAATGAGATGTTGACTTTTTGACTTATTGACATAGTCTTTCAATATATGAGAATATAGCAGTTGAAAAACTCAACACCATCAAGGAAACAAAATATTAAATAAAAAGTACAGGTGAATCAGGCCTCTTTTGATTTCAAGATACATAAAACCAAGCCAAACTGTCTTAAATGAACAAACAAAAATCTCTTTTACATGTAACTGGAAAGTTCAAATATGATCAAAATGCACCCATAACTAAACACTGGCTAAACAGTCTCATTAGGACCTAGTTTCTCTTGACTTCTCAGCTCTGCTCTCCTCTGTGTTATCTTCACTCTCATGTTTCACATGGTAAAATGGCTTTACTATGTCTGAATCAACATGGTCCTTTTTTCTAATTCATCAGAATCTCTTTTCCCAGCAGACTTGACTACTAATGACCAAAATGGGGTCATTAACCAATACTCTTGTATCAACCACTGTGACTAAGGAAATGGAATGGGTTGATTGGCTTAGAAGGTCATATGCATGCTTCATACTTGAGGAAAGAGGTAGAGTCTCATCCAGACAACAAGAATTAAGATCGAGGAGGATGATGCTCTCCTGAGAAAATTTTGTGCACAATGTCCAGAAATAAGACACTCTCTAGAATTAGTAAATGAGTTTTACATGTAAGACAATGAATGTCATGCCATAAAGATTAGTGTGTGAAAGAGAGGTCAGACATCATTCAAGCAATGCTCTTACTTTCAAGAAATCCTCAAACATGCTTAAAACTGTCTAAGTAAATTAATTTCACAGAGTTTGGGGACTTTTTTAAAAGTACACATTAATTGTTTGGGGAAATGATGTATACAAACTTTGCTATAATAGATAGGTTCAGGAAAGTGGTAATTGCATCCTAGTTACATTGGTTAGCTTGTTCAGGTACAACATGGGCCTTCACCTTTCCTTAGCATTCCATTACCGGTATGTATAATCCTTGAAATGCTTTCAGAGTAAATCCCACCATGCTTTCAAGGTATTTTGGACTACCAACACTGGAAAGAAAAACAAACAACAACAGCAAACTATCCTTGAAGCCAAGCACAAGATGCTATACAAGCACCTATACACCAAGATATATAAAATTGCAACGTGGAGTATGAAATGGGAGAGACTTCACCTTGTATAGATGATGGTAAATATTGAAGGGTCAGAATAATAATGTAGAGCTACATTTTTGAGAACCAAGATAGGAGGTAGTGACAAATACAAGCCAGCGAAGGGTCTGACAGAATAGATTTGAGATCTTTGGTGGTTGCAGATTGTCCAAAAATCCCCAGTGACTCTATATAGAGGAAAGGAGCTTTTTTGGTTGTTTTTGGTCATTGTTAGTGGCATTTGGGCAGAAGAAGATGACTTTATATAAGAAGAGAAGACTCTTTTGTTGTATCAGGAACACATGAAAAAGTATGCAAATATAATGCAAATAATTGCAAACTGATGTATCTAGCAGTTTAAAAATTGAATAAATAACTTAACTTTTACACATGGGTGATCCTTGCTTAAAAGCTACAAATCAGACTCCTTGTGTTTGAATCTATTTTATTTTGTTAATAGATGAGCTAATATGATAGGCATTTAATTGTATAATGTATTATTAGCCATTTTCTTTGGCATACCATTAACTTTAAATAGCATTAATATTTAACATTTCATAATACATACTACAAAGTTCTTTTTTTTTAAGCTGAACAGAAAATGTGCATTAATAGTAAATTTCTTTAAAGTGAGTTTTAAGATGCTCAGTATGCAAAACCTATTTTATTTACACCATTTGATCAGAAATACTCAAAATACCACAGCATAATAAGGCAAATGCTGCAAGATGACAATGATGCAAAAACTGTATTATGATTTTGTATTCAAATATAATGTTTTGCATAATTAGGCATAATTATATTATATAATTTGAATATTTAAGAGAGCATTTAAGAAGTGATAGGCGGCATCTAAGTACAACTTCTCAGGGATAGTTAAATCAGAGGGTGTAAAGTTGCAATTAATGTTTGCTATTGAACTGGAAACTAAATCAAACACAAGTTTGCTAGAGGAGGACTTGTAGCTGAGTCAAGTCATAGGTGCTGTCAGCAAATCTGAATCTGTTTGAATTTGCACTACCACGGTTTTCTCTCCTTGAGAAAACACTGTCAGTGTTTAGTTAGTTAAGGCACAGTACTTTTACTCTCTGTGTGTGTCAGTTCAATGCTTTGCATTCCATGGACATAGATTGTACCCTTAATTCAAATCAGCATTCTCAGAAATGTGTGCTCATGATCATGAAGGAGCTGGACCAGAAAGAATAAATGGAGCAACACAGATCTATCTCTATTTCCAGAAAAACTGCTAAAACTATAGACCCCACATGGAGGAAATTGGTTAGGTACTTTTTCAAGAAAGCCTACTGTTACAAGGCAAAATTTTAAATAGAAGATGAATCCTAATTTCTTGTTCATAAATATTTAGGTGAGGAAAAATTAAGGTTCTGAGCTTTTCCCATCCTTGCCCACACAGAGCTTTTCCGTTAGAAGTACTGTAAAAACATTTGTTTTTGTTTGTGTTTGTTTGTTTATTTGTTAGAAAAAAAACACTGGAAGTTGAGGAAAAGTTTTTCTTTCCAATTGTACCTAAAATTTCAATGATCTGAATACAGGGCCAACAGATTAGGTTATGATATAAGTTAGAGGAAAAACTCATGCTATATTTTTCTATTTCATGTTTATTTAGAAGTGACTTAATAGAGGTCCAAGAATAGATAGGTAAAAATAATTGTGTCAATTCAGAGTATTCATTCAGTATGTCAAAACTTTCAGAGATTTGTGCTATCGCAATTAAATAGGAAATGAAAAGGCAAAATTTAACTGAAGATCTTCTGTATCTATGATTACCAAAGTCAGATAAATTTCTCGAGTTCATCACATTCTCTACAAGCTTACCACATCCAATTATTTTCAACACACACACAACAGAAATCTTATGCTCCTGTAAGTAAATATAATTATTACAGATAGGAAGTTAGGTTTATTTCCACCTCTGTAACTTGCTGGTGACTACAGATTTATGTTCTGGTTCTTTTGTTTTCCTGAAATTTTCTTGCTTGGCCCATTTTTCAAAACTCAACTCAAATTCCAAATTCCCTTGATGAATTCAGCCTATTTTCTTATTTTGCTCTCTTTATATGTTTTTTAATATTAATACATATTTTATAACTAATGCCTTAAAATAATTATTCTATTTTTTAGTTTCTTTTATCGTTACAGATATAAGTGCATGACACAAATTATGCAATTTTTTTTATGCTCATTCATGCGTTTATACCTTTTCTCCCCAATCAACACCATCTACTAGATCCCTATGGATAGTACCACATCTTATTCTATAATTTTTACTCTCAAATTACCAGAAGAATGCTTATCACAAAATGGGTGCTTAATAATGATGGTGATAATGGTAAGTAATGTTTTTACTGTGTGCTAGGTACTACTAACTAACTAACTAACTAATGTGCTTAACTAACATTATCTTACTACCGGTAATCATCACAATCCTATGTAACAGGCACTCGTATCATCATTACCACCTTCAGGTGAAGAGACTGAGAAATACTGAGATAAGGAGCTTGAGTGAGAGCATAGAGCCAGTAACCAGAAACAAATACAGATGGGCTTAAATACAGTTCAAATTTTCAAGCATAGTTGACCAATTAGCTCCACAAAAAAAGAGCCAAAAGATGCAGGAGCCAAGCAACATCTATTCCAGTATACCAGGGATGGACAATATACTGATCATGATCCACTGTTTGACCACCAAGCCATTTTGAGTGACCCCTTGAATTAAGGAAAAGCTATCATTGTGATTCCACAATATGCTAGGGGCTAGACACTAGGCAACTAAATGTATACAAAACATTTTTTGCACACACATGTAGAACTGCTAGAGGCGAAAATCAGCTCTTTACAATCAAGAAAGCTGTATGTTCTTGAGCAAGCTAAAATAAATAACTAGTGGACTGTGACACTTGAAGAAAATTAGAAGTAGACCTTGCCCTGACAAAGTCTGCCCAGGCCTGCAGTATACCATAACCTCCATTGGACGAGCTACAATTTTCTGTAACTTCACTACAAAAAGCAGTCCTCATGGTGTTAAACCAGTAGCTTGCTATGCCTGCCATTGTTCAACTCTGTATTATTGTACACAATGTAGTCCCTTCCTAGAATAAATGTCCACCGTACAGTCCCCAAATAATATGCAAATTTCTTGTTTATGCTTCAAAATCAAGCTAAAATCATCAAAACCATCACTTATTTGAAAGTGTCCTTAAATCCCTCAAGCAGAGGTAACCCCTTCCCTCCTCCCTTGCCCTTCCTCCATTTAGCTTTGCTTTTATCATAGCCTTTAGTAGTGTATAGTCATTTACTTATTCATTTTCCTGTCTACTTCTCACTTCAAAAGCCTGAATTTTGTTAGGGCAAGTACTGCTTCTCACCTTTGCTTCAACTACCTGGTGTAAGGACTAGTACAGAAGTGATGAAATAATGTTTTATTTCATTATACAGTTGTATTTACTAAACATTTTCTAGAGACCAATTCAAGCATTGGGTAATGGAAGAGAAGAAAAAACGTCTACTGTTGCCAGCAACTCATCTTGATAACCCCTCCAAAAATCAGAAGCTGGTCTCTTAACTGGACTCAACCTCCTTAGAACCCAATTTAACAATATCATGGATCTTAAATGAGTTATTGCAAAAAGAAAAATTGCAATTTATTTATAAATGATATTAGCTACTTCAATTCCAGAAATGACTAAGGTGACCAACCGTCCTCCTTTAGTGAGAACAGTCCTCCTTTTAGAAGTTCTGTCCTCCCTCGAAAAGTGTCCTCCTAGATGTCCTCCTTTTCGTTTCTTTTCTTTTTTGGGGGGCAGGGGGTTCTGCAATTGATTTCTTTCTCTCTCTCTTTTTTTTTTTTTTTGGTTGGGCAATTGATTTCTTTCTTTCTTTCTTTCTTTTTTTATTGCTAAATTTATTGGGGTGACATTGATTGGTAACAATTAGATAGTTTCCGGATGTACAAGTCCACATCACATCACTTATGCTTCGCATTATGTGCTCACCACCCAGAATCAGCTGTCCTCCTTTTCATTGGAAAAAAGTTGGTCACCTTAGAAATGACATATTCTGGGTCCCCTGGCAATTGAATCTTTGGAAGAGCAAAAATATCTTCTTCAATGACAATTCCTTAAAACTTTCCAAGGATTGGAACTTATGTCAGAATCACTTCATTGGTGGGGAGTGGATCTGAAGGTTTGACAATAAGGTAATTTTTCTCTCAGAAAGACATTAGATTACTTATCTAAAGATTCTGGGAAGTGATAACTGCCATTTATATATAATAACATTCTTTCATTTTAAGTGTTTATGATGTAGTAGAATTCTTGCTTTAGCATGCTGAGCAATCCCATTTGAGTCTAATATTGGATGTGGTGTAAGACGTGTGTGTCTTTTACATATAAGGCTTTGTACTTCAACCCCACATATCTTGCATCTTTGAGTTTGACAGCTGGTGTCCTGCAAGGCAATGGCCAGTAAGAGGCATGATTGCACTAAATTGGAAGCATGAGGCAAAGGGGTGTGTTTTTATTAGGGGGGCAGGGAAGGAAATTTGAGGGTAGTGGGTTAGAAGAAATCATCCACAGATGCCGATCCCTGTCTTTTACTGGATAGGATTTTTGAATTGTGGTAATTCCTGTTTCTGTGACAGTTCATCAAAAATTGAGGCACCACGTTTGAAAATTACCCATGGTTTTATTTCCAAACTAGATGCAGACTCTGTGCCTTTGATTATTAGAATTATTCAACTCATTCAGTGGGGCAATGAGGAAGGGCACTGGTAAATGCTACCCCAACTGACATTCTATAAGAGATTCGTTACAGAAGCACAAAGCAACAGAGCAAGCTTGCATCACTTTTTAACAGGCATTATCTGAACACACAGCAGCAACCAATGAGTGAGCCAGAGTGACAATTTGGAAATTCATTTCTCTCCTTCAGACATGTCTACATGGGTTAAGTGCCAGTCAAACTGAACGATGTGGAGACAAACTCTTCTCTGCTTATCTTTAGCATTTTTAGATGAATTGGAAAAGGCAACTCAGCAAATGTGTCCAGGCTTCTCTCTTCTCCATAAAACTTCTGATTTAAAAGTCATATAAAGTACGTCTCCCACCAGCCTGCTGATGGGGCAAGAAGAAACAACACTTCAAAAACTTTCCACTGGTCACACCAGTTTGATAGCTCCCTTAGCAATAGCTCAAGCTCAAAAATTGCTTTCCTTTCATTCCACCAAACACTGACCAGAGGTTAAGTCCCAACTTCCTCTTCCAGGATAGGAGAGAACTCAGATGGAAGATGTGTGGAAATGGAGAGGAGATAAGTGTTGGTTGGCCATATCTACTGCAGGAAAATCATTTCTTCCCCTAACTCCTGTAGAGTTCTGCTATACTCGTGAGTCGTCTGAAGGGCACATGAACGCCATTGTAAAGGGACAGGACTTAAATTATAAGAGGGATTTCAAGAGAAGCGAGCTGCTTGCTGATTCACATAGGAGCATGTCAAAGATTATTTAAGTGGCCAGTAATATAAACATCATGCTACTAACACTGAACAGTTTATCACATAAATATAATTGTCTTCTTTCAGAAGAATAATAAAAGCTGAATCCATATGTTACATATTATTGAAAATTGTTTCGGCAAGATGTATTAGTCCCACAGAAGAAGCAATTCTTCCACCAGAGGAGGACAACAGCAGTTTTATTATATTACATTGTCATTTGTTTAATTTGTTTGTTCCCAGTAGAAGTTTCACAGATTTTTATGAACTGTTACTTTTATAGAAAGTCAAGTTACTCATGATGGATGTTGCTTGCATTCATTTAAAAAAAAAAAAAAAAGGTCAGAAAGGTAGATGGTGTGGATTTACTAGACAGAATCTGTATAAACCAATGTTTCTGAATTCTTAGACAAATCTAAAATTAATGTAGGAAGTTAGGTTCTGTTAGAGATATTTCTAAGATTTTTGTCTGAGTTTATTTAAACATAGAGATCAAGTTAAAGCTTAGACTGGAAGACCTCTTGTGAGCAAAGATAAACTAGCAAATCTTATATTTAGAAATAATTCTGAATGAAACAGTTCTCCAAGGTTTTTTGTGTTTCTTTTTTGGAACTGATTACTACAAAATACTAATTTTATTTATTTATACTTATATGACTTCTACCAGCTTTTAGGCATTTTAATCGGTAACAAAATAAGTTTTTCTTGTTATTTCTTATCATTTCAACTAAACCTTAGTTTTTACTTATATTAGTTGAGACTTTTCTAGGTAAATTTTAAATTTAAAAAATTGAAACCTTATAATTTGCTTTTTCCATTAACTGGTAGATTAAATAAATGCAGCACGAAAAAATGTCACCCAAGTGTCATTAACCTCTGTTTTTCAAATTGCTAAACATGTATTCTATTCAAGTAAGATATTTTGAAAGGAGTGTAAGGAGAGGAAATATCCAAAAGAACTTGAATAAAGCTGCCCTGACAGTGTAGGTGCAAAGCGGGAGGAACAATCAGCAGTAGATTCCAAGTCTTATATCTAAGTATATGAACATTCAAAATCTATTCATTTGCAATGTCCTGGTAAACTTAAAACTCTAGAAGAAAAAAGCAACATTATTGTAACAGAATCTAGATAATTAGAGCATTAGATATCTGACAATATAGACACCTAGCATATATCTACCAAAGCTGATTGAAGACAAGCTGTAATTCAGCAAAATAATTGTTATGAATGTAAGTAATTTGTCATACATCTTTTAGTTTCATTGCAAGATTTATTTATATTGAAAACCTTCATTGTAAGATTTTTAGATCTAAATACCTGAATAATTCTGAAAATGAAGAATGATCACATTAAAAGGTAAAATCTGTAATTCTAAATAGTCCCAAATAACTGGTATTTGGCTTTGGAAAACGTTGCAAATACCTTTGCCTTTTTGTTTTACTTTTACTATGAAAACAATTTCACATTTTCTAAGCATATTGATAAAGGCACACAGAGATGTATCAGAAGCACACTGAGTGTTAAAAAGTCATCCTGAAATTTAAAATGTCCTTTCTACATTTAGACAAATGAAAGCTAAATCCTACAGCAGGTTCTCAGTTTCACAGATGACTGAAACGAAAAGAATGCAGAGATTTCCATAGCCTCAGACCTTTTCTTTATAACTATATATCGACTGAATGAAGACTGATAAAAACACCTCAGCCCTAATTTTATGCGTCTGCGTTGCTATTTTTTAAATTTATTTTATTGTTTTTGCCAGAGAAAGAGAGACAGTGACAAATAGAGACAGAGAGAAGTGGGAGGACCCAGAGCAGTCTCCCTAGTTGTACATCAGAATTTTTTGACTTGGTTTCTTTCTACACAAGTGGGGGAGGGCTACACAGGGCGGGAACTGGGTCAGGGACCTCCCACATGGGAGGCATGCCCCTGTGAGCTGGAGGCCATATGGGGTGGGGGGGCACATGGGAAGCTTGCCCCAGTGAGAACCAAACTGGGGGCCTCCCACATGGGAAGCACACCCCAGTTCAGCATATGGGTCCTCACGGGCAGGGACCGGGACTCAATCCTTGGACATTGAGGCTGCAAGGCAAGCACTCAACCCGCTGAGCCATCCAAGCTTCCCCAGCTGTGTTGCGATTTGTTAAAGAATGTTTTAAAACTTCCTTTTTATAAAAATATTAACTAGCTGTCACAAAAATTCAAACAATAAAAAAGTAGACAAAAAATTATCAACTCTTTACTCCATATATAAACACATACCTAAATATATGTATGAGTAAATATGTTTATAGTGTGTGAACCACATTCTAAACGGCCCTTTATATATTGATGTAGACAGACAGAGATGGATAAACAGATAAAAATACGATTCTACTACAATGGTTATTCCTTAGTAAAATTCTTCATTTTAGTTTTACTTGAATTGTAAGAAAAAAAAATTTTTAAGAATTATTTTATTGTTTTGACGGAGACAGTCAGAGAGGGAGAAAAAGAGACAGAGAGACAGAGGAGGGCCCAGAGCAGTCTCCATAGTTGTACATCACCAGTTTTGGACATGGTTTCTTTCCACATAGTTGGGTGGGGCTGCGCAGGGTGGGAACTGCATGTGGGTCCACACAGGCCAGTTCGAGATTCAATCCTTGGTCCCTAGGGCTGCAAAGCAAGTGCTTAACCTACTGAGCCATCATGGCTTTCCTGAGAAAATAATTGAATTATATTGGAAGATAGGCTGAACTTCAAATAAATGTTTATTTAACCTCCCAAAATGTTAGTTCCTATCCTAAAGGCAACAAAACCTTAAGAAAAATGTTAAGAAATTGAAGCACAAAATCTTTTGTTATTCGTTTATAAGAAAATTAATACAGGTATTCTTTCTTCCAGATGGTTTTCCTATTAAGGATCTTATAACTGATAAGTTTAATATTCACATTTGTAATAAATATTTCCAATGTTGTTTAAACTTAGTTCTATACTGCAAAGGAGAAAAGGTTCATAGTTAGTAATTTTACCAAGCTTTCTTTGTTCTCAAGTGCATCATTTTACTTTTCTTCTTGTTATATTTTATCTTTCAGCTCCATTTCCAAGAAAGGATTATGACTAAGTTACTCTTAAGTTTCTGAATTAATCTCTCTGAATTTGACAAACCTTTTTATCTCATACTGGGTGGTGGTGTGAGTATTCTTTTTATATATATATATATATATATATATATATATTTATTTATTTATTTACTTATTTTGACAGAGGAGAGAGAGAGAGAGAGAGATACAGAGACAGAGAGAGAACTGAACTAGGGGAGCTCCCAGTTCAGCATATGGTTCCGCACGGGCCGGGGCCGGGATTCGATCCCCAGTCCCCGGCGCTGCAAAGTGAGCACTTAACCCACTGAGCCATCCCGGCTTCCCCGAGTATTCTAAAACCAACTTTTCTTTTCCTTTTATCACATTGTGTTTTATTTGTGCTGCCTGGAAAACCATATGGCTTTTCCTTTATCCTTATATTTTAGTAGCTCTACTAGGATATGTTAGAGTCATCATCTAATATTAATTTTTCCTGGGACTAAATGTATTCTTTTAGTAAGGAAATTTAAGTCCTTCTTTATTTCCAAAAACTTTTCTTCTGTTACATCTTTGATTTTTTTTCCTTTTGCATTTGCTCTTTAATCTTCTTCAAGAGCACTAGTTTTATAATATTTGTGTTCTGTACTATAAATCACCATATCCACATATAAAATCATTTATAGGCATATTTTATATCTTACTATTTTTCTTATTATTTTGCATAATTTCTTCTAGTTTGTATACCATTTTATTTTTAGTTATATGTATTCTATTTTGCTTCTACTTTGACGTTTATACTTTTTTATTTCACTTATTTCCTGTGTTCTACCAACTTGCTTCTCCTTGCTTTGAATACTTGTAGCTCTTTTTAAAAAGTTTTTCTGATAAATTTTATGTAAATAATTTCTTTGAAACTATAGATTACTATTTGTCTGAACTCTCCTGGTTTCTTAAATAATTCCTCTTATGATTTATATTCCTGTCTTTCTACTCTTGTCTAATCAATGATCCCATGGGGTTTCTGTAATCCCTGCTTATCTTTTTGTGATTACTGTTAATCCTTAAATAGTGCCACTCAATCAATCTCAAAATCAATCTCTCTTTCTCTACTCCCCCTCCCCCCCCAAACAGCTCTGTGCATTAGAATCTAGCAATTTCTGTCTCCTCTCCATCTTTCATTCAGCTTTCTCCTTTGGAACTCTTTCTAAAATTGCAGACTGATGAATAAACAGTAAAATGATTTTGTTTTCAGTGCCACCTTCCTTGACTTGCTGTGCCTTAAAATTTCTAGGGTATTTCCCAACTTAGAGGATAAGCCTCTTCATATATATGATTTTAAGTCTTTTCATTGCACTGATCACTGACACATATGAAACAATTAAGCATTGCCAACAAGATGGCTTCCCAGAGACTAAACTTCGCACATTTATATCAGAATGCAAAGATCTACCCAATTCTGGAAAATACAGATTAGAAGATGACCCTCCAGTATCTGTGTTCTGCTGTTGTAAAAAGTAGCTCTCAGGGTTATTTGTGCTCTAGAGGAAAATATAATATACAGCTGAGTTGGGAGACTGTATGGATATGTTAAGATGAGGTGTAGTATAATATTACTATGTTTGAAGACTATTATTTTGAGCAAGTTGCACTCATTTAGAGGATGCACTCATTTCCATGGCCTGGTACTCTAATCAGTTCATCAGATATCACTCTCAAGGCTATCACCCTTTTAAGGAATCCTCTTCCCTTTTCCACTTCTGAAGTTTGTGTTGGCTCTCAGATTCTCTCCTCTTTTTGGTGTAGATGCCACAGTATTTCACAGTAATCTTGACTGTTAATGGTTTGAGACCATGGCTGTTTTTGTTTTATTGAAGTTTGGGGTTTTTTATTGTCAGTATTGTTGTAGTTCCTTATTTTTCACTTTTTATTGCTTTTGGGGTGTTTTTAAGGTACTTAATTCCAACGCATTTTGAGGAAGTAATCTAGCTTCTTAGTTCTTCTGGAATTCTGAAGTTTGTGTCATTGTGCTTAAAGTTACTACAAATATTCCTTAAAAAAATTCTTTCTTTCTAATGAATTAAACTGAACAAATCAAGCATACTACTCTTTCCCGAATCTTGTTTTAGTTGACTTCATCCATCCTCAAATGAAGGTTAAAGTGCGTCCTTCCCTTCATCTTCCCTCTGTTATGACAGTTTCTGGAATGCCAGTCTCTGCATCAGAACTGAACGGAGACACATGGATACCCCGTATGGCCTAATAATTTTGCACTATATTCATGCTAGTTATTTGACTTCCAATGGTAAACCAATAAATCGTCACTTCATTGAACTGGTATAGATATTTATTATACATTCTTTAAAGATAAATTCAAGTATTAGGTGATGAAAGAACAGAAAATGGTCTACTACTACCAGCACCTCAATTTTCAGACCTTATTCAAAAAATCAAAAGCCTTTCTTTTAGCTGAACTCAAACCTTGGAACAGACTTCAACAATATTATGATTTTATTCGTGCATAACCAGTTAGGATTTTTAGCCCCTTTCTTCCTTCTGGAGCAGCTTATCAAAGAACCATGTCATTCTCTTCCTAAGAGAAATCCTAGTGTTGTAAAGTCCCTCTGTTCTTTATACTGTACACAGTCTTTTAGAGCCCCTTTGGACAGGTGCTCAGCACCATCAGTTGTACCCATTGGACAGCCCCTTCATCGAACTCTCACCCTCTCATCACATGCCAGAGCAGCTGTCTCAATTGTTCTACATACTTATGTTAAGAAGTTGTTTATCTTCTAATAAATTGGTGAAAAATTGATGTTTTTATTTAAAAAAAAAATGTGATACTCCATTGTATCCCAGTTTGTTTTCATGAGCAGAAAAGAAAGTTTTGGCTTTCTAATTAGTTATATTAGATTGTACACATCCTGGTCATGCCCATCACAAATTCTTTCACAAAGACATACTCCTGCGCTCTGATAAGCAATAAATAATTCTGGAACCTGTTCTTTACTACCCAGCTTAATCAATTTGCTTTCGGCCTTGAGCAAGTTCCCAGTGTTCTTTAATAGATATATATTCATGTTTGTCCTCCTCAACCATCTGTTACTATCTGTTATGGGCTTTTTGCTTACTTCTGATTCAAGACACTGAGGCAGGACTTTGACCTATTGAAGAAATTCAGCTTTGGGCCTTCTCCTCTACCCACTCATTCCTCAGAAAACTTGCAGAGTTCAACTGTCACTTGAAATCAAATTATTCTGAAACCTTCCTTTCTATCCTTTAATTCCCACCTTTCAACACCTTATTAGAAGTGTAATTTTCATTGCCTGAAAAATATATCGCCACTTAAGTGGTCACTAGTCACTGGAATGATAGAGAAACTTAATCTCTGTTCTAAAAAAAAATCCACTTCCTCTCTGTATACTCTACTGCCTATAAAAAATTGACTGCTCTCACTATTCTAAGATGACAAGTTTGAGTCATTTCCAATATTTGCTTTTTTACTATTCCAACCACTATAATTTTAACAGCATTTCTTGAACCCTTGTTATGTACCAGGCATAGCATGGTGTGCTTTACAAATATTGCCTCCTTTAATAACCACAGAAGACAAAGAGGTAGATGTTATTATCTCAGTTGTACTGATAAGGAAATGGAGACTTAGTAAGGCTAATTTTCCCAAGGGGACACAGCTAGTATGTGACAAAGCCAAGATCCAAACATGAAACTGATTGAATCTAAACTCAATGTGGGAAAACTAGGATGGCTCAGTGGGTTAAGTGCTAGCTTTGCAGCCCCAGGAACCAAGGATTGAATCCCAGTCCCAGCCAGTGTGGAACCAGAACTGGGGTGTGCTTCTCATGCAGGAGGCCCCCAGTTAGGTTCTCACTCTCCTGGTTCAGCCCCTGGATTGAGGGGGTGTGCCTCCCATGCAGGAGGTCCCCAGCCCAGTTTCCTCCTTGTGTGGCCCTTGCCCACCTGTGTGGGATGAAACCATTTTTGAAAACTGATGATGTACAACTATGGAAACTACTCTGTGCCCTTCCCTTTCTCTCTGTCTTTCCCTCTCTCTGTCTCTGTAAAAAACAATAAAATAAATCTTTAAAAGATAAATAAACTCAATATATTCTTAGTAACTATTGTTGTCTTAAATTCCATCTTTCTTTAGATCTATAGTAGCCTTCTTGAGTCTGCTATTACTCTCCTTTCAACACATATTAGGTCACTCGCACAAGGCAAGAGAATATGAAGAGGTCAATGAAATGTGGCCCCTGATTAGAGGGTTTTGGAGGCCAGAGAGACACAGAGGCACTAAATAAAGCTCAGTGGAGGACAGTGGGGCATTTTTTATGAATCAATGATTACTATTGTTGCTATGTCAAATAGTTAATGCTCAGTAGTTAATACTTTTTTTTCTATCTCTTCATTTAATACCTATTGCAGATAATAATTTTATTGGGAAAACAGAAATTATCATTATTGTAATTTATATTCTACTCAGGAGCTGGTCACAAAAATTAGGCATCTAATCAAGGGCTTTGTTCTCCTAGTGATGACTTATGTGGGATATCATGTGTGTTCAGAAGCTAGAAAAATATTCGTCTTGTAAATTTTCAAAAAATACCAATTTGGTACCCCACATCCACCTCACAGTTCACAATATCTTGATTAATTATTTTTACTACTAGCCCTTTCCTACTTACTTATGTTCTATCCAAAGGATTCTCTTACCCAATCCAGTTGGGTTTGCTTTTATTTTATCAGTAAAGTTTCCAAAATGCATTTATTAATTCACAAAAGTAGATTATGACAATCACCACATTTTATTTCTAAATACAAAATAACATGTGCTTTAAAATGTGAGTTCTGAAATCACAGTGCCTTGGGATAGGTTAAAACATCTCAGGACTCTGCACCCTCATCTATAATATAAATGTAATACTTCCTACTTCATGAAGTTCTTCTTCTTTTTTTTCTTTTTTTTTAAGATTTTTTTATTGTTTGATAAAGGGTGAGAGAGAGAAAGAAAGAGAAAAGTGAGAGGGCCCAGGGAAGTCTCCATAGTTGTAAGTTACATCATTAGTTGTGACATAGTTTCACTTCACACAGGTGGATGTGGGGCCACATAAGGTAGGAACCCAACTAAGGGCCTCCTGCATGGGAGGTGAGAACCTTTCCTACCAAGCCATCCCAACTGTGTCGCAGTTCAGCATATAGGTTTGTGTGGGCTGGAGCTAGGATTCAATCCCCAGAACTTGCAATTGTAAGACAAGTGTACAACCTGCTAAGCTATTCCACATCCCCAATGAAGGTTTGATATAAAAGGCAAATAATAAAATATAAATAATTATTATTTTTATTATCATTCTGCAAGTGGTACTGTGGTAAAATTTCTTCTAACTCTATTTTGAGAAGGATATTTGTTTAAAGAAGCTTTATTTTTCCACTTTGCTCAAATAAAGCAGAATAATTCATTTATCTCTTTCAAATGTTATTATATTAAATATTTCTTGGTTGATATGTTCTTTCTGAATGATAGGCAAATATCACATCATAATTTCCTCTTGTAATTGTTTCTAATGTGAGCACTAGTATATGCTAGCATAGTATAATGAAAGATTTATTTATAAACAATTTTAAATTATACTCTGATATAATGTGAACTATTTTCCCCCCAGATATTTATTACTGTGTGTATGTTTAACTTTACAACTCAGAAAGAAATTATAGTATCACTTTGGAAAATCTCCAGTCAAACTATGATCTTTGCCTATGATGTATCTGGTTTTATTTAACTGAAATGGGGGAATTGAATACTTTTAGATTTTTCTGCTATTCTTAGTTGCCTATTTGACTTTAGTTGTGTCATTCTGTAAGAAACCTTGACAAGTTAAATTTATCCACACAGAAACCTGTGGTTAAGGGACCTGTGAGACGACTATAATTTCCTTCCCATTAGTTTCAATGAATTCCATGCACGTGAAAGAGAACATGGAAAGTGGAGTCTGGAGCCCTGTGTTTCCCATTGTGCAGGTATATTGAGGAGAGAGATATAATCCAGGTCTCCTTACGTTGTTCCTCTGCAGCACATTACTGTTAATCCTCCTTTGAGCAAGTACAGACTAGAGCAGCGATGCCAAGAATGGGAGACTTTAACTCTTTGAACACAGTAGACCTATGGACATGTAGCTTACTCTTTGCACAAAATCTGTGAAACGGTTAATATAAATGTGTCTATTATAGCCGATGGGAACCAGAAGAATTGAGCTGTAGCCAGCATTTATTTAAGTATCATTTTTGCCATCTGGATTCTTTTGTAGGGAAGGAAACATTTGAGGGGAATTGTCTTTAGTCACAAAGGTGATGGGACTTGTCTCCCTATTTGTATGTTAATCATCCCTAAGGCACCATTGTTCAAAACTCCATAATGGTCAGTTTTTTTCTTGTGGCTTGAAACTTTAGGTAGCTTGGAGATCTTAAAGAGGACATAAGAGGTTATAGTAAACATTTTTTGTGTGTGGACAAAGCACATTGGCCTATATATGAAAAAAATCAACTGAACCATTTAACTCAGGTGAAAAATCATGCCACCAGTCACTCAGAGAGAGCCAATTAGCCTCTACTCATTGATTCTTTCCTAAATCATATGCCAATTGGTATAGAATGTCATTTGGAGATCAATGATCAAATTCAAAAATCTTACTGGCCATGTACTATATCAGCTGTTTTAGGTACTGATTCAATCCATTCCTCAGCTTTGAAGCAGAAAACATAAATATGACTAAAGCCCAGAAATCATCTTTTTCTAGCCCCCTCTGAACTCTTGCAAAGTAGAATAATTCAAAGACAATAGTGAGCCTCTATCACACAAATGTTTTAAAGATTAAAATTTAAGGAGATAGGCATTCACATCTGGGGATTGTGAATTTCATTCTCATGTTTGAAGGAAAGGCTTCTACAATAGTATGGTTTAATTTATTTTACTGCTATGTTTATAGGATTCAGAACCATTGGTTATTTTGTGATTATTATAAGATCAGGTTGTTGTTTTTTTCTGTGAGAGCTCTTTGTTGATTATATTAATTAAATCTCTCATCTGAATAAACGGTTTAAAATGCTACAATGGCAATGAGGCAAAGTTTGTGGGATTCCCCAGCCATACAATATGTTATTTTAAAATACTTTGAGATAACACTATTTATTGAATATTAACTCTTAGACCAACAACATACTAATAGATTAAAAAACAAAAAATAATATAATATATACAAAATATCTTTGTTTTATTCACATACACACTGAAAGAATAATGGTAATAGAAATAAAAATTACCAGGATATAATACTAAATGTTTATCCCTAATAGTCTGAATTGGAAATTGATACCATATTTAACTCCTGAGCAGGAGTGTGTTGTATTTACAAACTACCGGTAAGAGAAAATTATAAAGTCAAAAGGTAAATGTTAAAATACATATATATGTGCATTCATGTGTGTGCGTGTGTGGATGTATTAATCTCATCATTAAAAGGAGGAAAAAAAGAGCCTTTAAAGTTTCCATTATCCATTATGTCAGGTAGCAAATATCTTCTCAATGTAACTCCAGACATTAAATCTGTCGAGAGGAATGCTGTAAAATAAATGTCTGGGATACCTTCATAAACAAAAATCTTATTTCCATAATTCATACAGCTGGCTGGCATTTATTGGCACGTCAGGTGCAATGGGGACATTTCAGGAACATTAACATGTACAGCATCATTTGTCAACAAAGCAACAATGTAAGCAAATCGTTCAGAACTCATACAGATTTACAGCTTTCTCTGCCAGCTGCTAATTACGGTGCGCTCGGCCTATTTGGTATGGTCTTTTTATTGGAAAATGACAAAGGGGTTATAGTATCCCAGTTTGGAATATAGATGTGGCTTTTTGTAATAATATGAGTGTAATATGACCATGTAGCATGAAGTTGTGATCCAGTTTTGCTGGTCTTATAATTGATCAGATTTGATTGATGAAGGACAAAGAGAAATTCACAGCCTATTTTATTTCTGATGTAAGAAACCTCTAAAACAAAGGGAAAATAGGAAAAACAAAATTATCAAAGACCAAGTCATAGAAGTTTTTAATTTTTTCCCCTATGAACATGACACATAATGTTTACCTCTCAAAGAAAAGATGATGTGTTGATTGCTGATGGAACAAATGTTACAGGAGCCTGTACATTTCGGATTCTAGGTTGTGCTTTGAACAATGAGGAAGACCTTCCACAAATATGCTTAAATAATGTTAAGGTTATGACATAAAGTGACAAATGTCTGCATTGTCAAAGTTAACGTCTATAATCACCTCCTGTTTTAAGTTGTTCAGTTTTAGGAAAAGACACAACTTTGAAAGCAAATGATGGAGGGTCAACTCTACTTTCAAATTCCTCAGATTGTATCAAGACATATTATAATCCATAAAATGAATAGTGGTGCTGCCTTCATGCCCATGATGTAACTCTATATTTAAAGATATAAATGCTTCCCTATTTGACCAAAGTATAAAATCTTAAATTGGTAAACACTGATTCAGACATTATTTAGATTTATCCCATTGCTAAACTTATTAAAAACCATTAAATTCTGGAGTGAACAGATCTGACATTCAGCAAATCAATTTCTGTCAGTGCAGCTGACTTGACCAGATATTAAAATATTTTAAGCTTTGCTGGCACCAGATATTCAGCGAAGAAATGTAGTGAAGCATTCCTAGAGCTGGTAATATCAGGCAAGTAATGGTTGACTGGATTCAATGGACATTATACTAAATAAGTATCTTTTCATGTTCCTATAAATAAAGATTCTAACTCCAAAAACAGTTTCTAGATAAATGAAGTCCCTCTGTTTTAAATAATCCTCCAGTGAAATCCCTTAGAGTCTTCTCTAAAATATTTGTCATGCTGTATTTTGACTGTTGGTTTCTACTTTCTCCATTAGAGTAGGATTCCTAAAACCAGAAAATATATCGTGTTTCATTTTTGCACTTCTAATGTCTAATACTACTTGGAACATAGTAAGTGCCAAATTAAAACTAATTAAGTAAATGAATGAACGCATGCATGCATGAATATTGGGGAAACGCTTAATAAGACAGTGATGAACAAAAAGTTTGTTTTAACGTTTTGCCTACTAGTCCTTTCTTCAGGGTACCAACTTCTAAATCCTCTAAGAAGTGTGTTTCCCATATATTCCTCTTTTTTTTTCTTCTTGTAAAACCCATTTTTAGAAGAGTATCTAAAACCCTCAAATTGATAATATAAAATTTTTTTTTAAATATCATCTTTCCCAGAGGAATTTATATTGTAATCAAGATTTAGCCCTTAAATTAAGTTTGAATCTTAATTTGAGGATTTTAGACATTTCTTTTTCCATATGTAACGAAGAGTTTTTAAGTTGAGCGTAACATTTGGGTTTCTTTTGAGAGACAATTTCACTTTTTGCCCAAACCACCCCAGGTTTGTACCAAGGCAGGAAACAGTGTTGACTCTACACTCTAACACTTATGTGGCACCCAGATTATACCAGGAATTAAAACAAAGTCCCTAGTATGGAAATGTGGCTTTGCTAAAGAAAAATGCTAAGGTCTAATTCACTTTAAAGTAAAATTTTTAGATTGAGTCAATATGGAGAACCATATATATTATTACACAATTTGAGCAGAGCCTTTTTAACTCATATTGTCACTTCCTGTGTGAAACAAAACTTTTTATAGAAATTAGAAACAAGCAATAGCTTTTATATTTTAATACCAAGAATGCTAAAACTTTCATTTCATGTCATAACAACCTCAGAGAAATGGTGTTGATAGAATCTGATCATGTAGAAAAGAGGCATAACAATTATTTGAATAAACCCACCATTTATGAAGTACACAATTTGTCTAAAATAAAATGATTACTTTTACAAATTAAATGCTTATATATAAACTAGCATTTGTGTTAACCCTTATTGAACATCGTTGTTCTTATTTTCATTTAGAATCATTAAGCCAGTTCTTTGAAATATTCTGTATTCTCCTTACAAATACTTTAGGTTGCACTAATGAACAATTCATATACACTTGGGATAGAATGGGTTGATGTTTACTGTTTAGAAGTCTTTAAAGAAAATGCTTCCAAAATTCCAGGATCATTTTTAAGCATTCTTAATTATTTTTAGAAGTGTCTGTTTGTCTTCACAAACATGGTATTCTAACTATAATATTTTCATTACTAATTATTAACTCAGCTCCTCTAAGGAATTCCACAAAGAAACATTTATTATCCTCAATAATACATAAGAATGCTATTCTAAATGATCTCAAAATTGACAATAATTTTATTTCTTACTAATTTAAATAGATCTCTCCTTTTCTTGTCCTCTTTCTACCTCTCCCTCCAACCACCACCTTTCCCCATAATAATACATGTCTATAGAAAATATTGAAAACATAAATGATATAAAGAATTTTTTAGATTTATTTATTGTTTTTGACAGAGAGCGAGAAAAAGATACAGAGTCAGAGACAGAGAGAAAGGGGAGGGCCCAGAACAGTCTCCATAGTTGCACATCATTTGTTTTTCCACATAGTTTCGTTCCACAGGTGGGCGGGGCTGCACAGGGCAGGAACTGGGCTGGGGTCTCGCCCGGTGAGAACCGAACTAGGGGCCTTTCCCAGTTCAGCATGTGGGTCCACACCAGCCAGGGCGGGGATTCGGTCCTCAGTCCCCACGGCTGCAAAGCGAGCGCTTAACCAATTGAGCCATCCCGGCTTCCCCTGAAGAATTTTTTAGAATAAATTTTACAATTCATAAAACATGGCATAATCCAGGACTTATTACTACTCATTAATTTGTTTAAATACAAAATATGATAATAGATAAAAATATAAAATTTGTATTCTTTATAGGAGCTATAAAAATTATAATTTATGGTTTATATTATATATAACATATAAGCCTACAGATGTTAATACAGACGCTGGTAGAAAATTTACCTTCAATACACTTTATGAGGAAATGTCCCAATGTGGTCTTTCTAGAAGAAAGCAGGGAGCCAATCATGGTAACTACCCAGTCTAGTTATCCCTCAAAATGTTAGTCACCAGCTTGATAAGAGGGAGCATTTAATCGACCTAATAATTCTCACCTCTTGTTCCCTTCCCAAAACTATATAATTTCAGAGAAAGAGATTTTAATCTCAAAAGGTAAGTATCTTTCTTTTTAAAAAAAGGCATAGAAAGGTGGGAAAAGATAGATTTGATAAGAAAATTGCATTTAGTTACATGAAAAAATAACATTCAAACTAATAATGTCTTTTTTTTTTTTAATCAGTAGCAAAATAAACACATCCTCAAGCAAAGAAATCTCAGTTTAATATCAACAGACTCTTGTGAAAAGCTATTATAAGGACATTTTTCAGGTAGCAGTTAAATTATCCCAGAAGGAATGTCTGAAATACAAGAATAGAGATTAGCAAAGAACATCTAAACTTGTAGGTAAATCAAAATAAACTTTGTAAGACAATGAGAAATTTGTGGCATGTATAATAAAAGTATAAATACAGATAAAATGTTATTCAAAAATAGTATGTAGGGGAAAGCCGGGACGGCTCAGCGGGTTGAGCGCTCGCTTTGAGGCCATGAGGACCGAGGATCGAATCCCGGCTCCGGCCCAGGCAGGACCCACGTGCTGAACTGGGGAGTTCCCACAGTTCGGTTCTCTAACTGTCTCTGTCTCTGTCTCTCTCTCTATCTGTCAAAAAGTAAAATAGAAATAACTATGCAC
>PVKE010023306.1:0-24762 GCA_004027555.1 Craseonycteris thonglongyai
ATATATATATATATATATATATATATATATATATATATATATATATAGTGACAATGCAGTCACCAGTCCTATCACAAGGAAATAAGATCTCCTTTCCCTGTAAAACACATCTGGTAGGTTATGTTTAGTTTTGGGAATCACAATTTGAAAATGATTTTGACTCAATGGAGTATATCCAGAGAAGAGTGAGCTGAAGCTACATTATACAAGCTATAGTTGAGAGAATGGAAAATTGTATACAATGGAGGACACAAACTTTGTTGGACTAGATATTATCTTTATATAACTGAAAGACTGTCACATAGGAGACTTAAATTTATTCTGAGAAGCCTCAGAGGCAGACCTAGGAATGCAAGAGTGTTAGAGAGAGGTGGGGATGATTTTGTTCCAAGAGTTATCTGAAAATGTAAGTGCTGGAGAAAGTCTGCTATCTCTAAAAGTTGATGTATTCATGCAGACTTGTCAACTGCTTGTTAGAGATTTCATAGGAGGTATTCTGTTTAATGCTTTCTGCTGATGTTAATGTACACCTTAAAGGAGAATGAGGTACCATCAATAGCAGGACACAAAATACGAGGTGTAATTAAAAAAAATACAGCAAATGTTCAAATAAAAAATTTTTTACAGTAAGACATGTTGCCACTAATCTCCCTCAAAATAGTTCCCCTTGTTTCGAACACACTTATCCCATCACCCTTGGCACTTTCTGAAGCAGTTCTGGAAGTCCTTTTTCATGAGTGTCTTTTTTAAATATCTTTTTTTAAAATTTATTGTTTTTGACAGAGAGAGAGAGATACAGAGACAGAGAGAGAACTGAACTGGGGGAACTCCCCAGTTCACCACATGGGTCCGCACGGGCCGGGGCCGGGATTCGATCCTTGGTCCCTGGCACTGCAAAGTGAGCACCTAACCCACTGAGCCATCCAGCTTCCCCTCATGAGCGTTTTTAATTGTGCTGTTGTGGCTGCCTCAATGTCCTGCATTGATTCAAAATGTTTACCTTTCATGGTCATTTTGACTTTGGGGAAGAGCCAGAAGTTGCATGATGCCAGAGCCCATGAACAAGGTGGATGAGGACACATTGTAATGTTTTTATTTGACAGAAATTTATGTCAATAAGTTATTCATAATCCATGATTTATGGCACCCTTTAAAACGTACCTTCTCTCAACCATAGCTCACCACTAACTGACTGCACAGAACAAGTTGAAACTTGTCACACACTGTTACTAGGGTTCAGCACGCTGCTTCCTGTATGGAAGATCCCTGCCTGTCTGTTGGATGGCACTCAGCAGCAGCATTCACCATCACCGAATTTTTTGATCACATGTCTTAGGTGCTTGCAGTCAGGGAGAAACAGTGCCAGGGGAGAAATAATTATAACAAGACATAGCACCAACTCAAACTTTTACATATGTCATTGTTGCCAAGTGTCAGTCTGCTTGGTAGGTGGAGGGGAGGTGCAGATGAAGGGGATGATGCAGGGTGGTGTAGAATGTCTTCTACTTACTCACCCATTCAACAAAATGCTATGTATGAGGTCTGATGCTAGGTACTGGAGATGTAAAAATGAGTATGTAATTCCTGCTTATTGGAGCTCATATTCTGGTGGAGACAGACAGACAAAACATTCACAACATAACATGCTAAGTGCTTTGGCAGTAGATGGTAGGAAATTGACTGGCGACCAACATTTGGGATGGACTGATCAGTGAATTTATAAACATGCCAATTCAAATTGGCAACAAGAAAACCATGATATTGCCATATTTATTTGTTGTTAAGTAAAGCATATACTCAGGAAAGTCTGTTATTGGGTCAGTCTTCAGGAAATTTATAGTAAGAGGAGCTTCCCTGAACAACAGTTCATGCAAAACACCTGGGGATTTTATTTGAACTCTAGGTCAGTGTGAGTTCACAGTGTGATAGGAAAGCCAAAGAAGCCTATGCTTTTTTAAAAGTGCAATAATAGATGTAAAGCATCCTGGTAATAAGAATAATAGAAGTAACATCAGACCATATCTGACACATAAGTATCATGATTTAAAGGTAATATTGACAGTATAAGCAAGATCATTTCTCAAATGACATGAAATACAGGATCTGGCAGCAGTAATGCCCTTTTTTATGAGCTAGTAATCTATACCAAATCTTTTATTAAAGTCATAAACATGTAATTTTGTAACATAACAATATCATACTCAAGCACACTATACGACTTAAAAAAGGGTGTTACTTCTGCTGGACCCTGTACAATAGACAGAAGTAATTAAGTGGTGTTTTGTTTTTGTTTTGTTTTTTTAGCTTACAAAAGATGATTTATGAGGAACCTTATCAAATATTTTAATGGCACTTAATGTCATGTGGAAAACTCATTAGTTTTACATAGCTCTAGCGCCAGTGAATTAACTAGAACCGATCAGGGAAATTAGAGGAAAGTTTTGGCTCAGCCCCGTTAATCTGTCTGATAACTGCAAAGTACTGCCTTTTCATCTAGGGAACTTCTTGTGCTGTGATGGCTGATAATTTAATTTTCCACCAATCCCTATATCCACACCAATTGCCAGGTAAGTTAGGAGTGCCTCCCACTGTGGGCAGGTTGATCTGCCTTGCCTCTTAATTCTGGGTGGAACAATGTGACTTGCTTGGCCAATGGGATGTTAGCAGATGTGACACAGCACAGGATTGAAGTAGGCTTGCACATTGGGGTTTATTTTCTTCTACATCTCTGCCAGTATCAGAATGAGATGCACATGGGCAGCATGGGTCATCCAAGCCATCCCAGTTCAGGCATTACTACATCAGCTGAAGGCCAGCTAATCTGCAGACATCTGAAGATACAAATGAGTCCATAACTATACCGGCAAGCCCAGTCTAAATTGGTGACCCATTTATTTATAAACTAATAAATAAATAAAGTTTTAAGTCAGTGTGGTTTTAAGTGGCTTGTTTTACACTGTGGCAATAGGTAACTGACATTCTCTATTGGTTGGTCATATTTAAAGAGGGAATGGATGGTGATCAGTCAAGATAGTTTTAGAAAAGGACACTTCAGTGGACACTTAAGACTTGTTAAGTTGCAAAGATGGTTCACTCCACAGTGACTATAATGGTAATGAGGTTAGACTTAAGTCCCCAAATTCATACTAGAAGAAGTGCTATGCACCTCACTGCTAAGTATCACAAGAGTCGCCTTTGAAGTACTCCCCTTGATGGTAGCACCTAGTCCACCCTTCAAAGCAATTTTGGAACTCTTTCTGGAACGGCCATCAGAGTCATTGTCATATTACTCTTGAGGTCCTGGATGTCTTCAATATATCCTTTCACTATTCTCTTTATCTTCAGGTAAATAAAAGTCACGGGGGCCCTAACAGGTGAGTAGGGAGGGTGTTCCAATACAATTGTTTACTGGCTAAAAACTCCCCCAGACAGTGCTGTGTGAGCTGATGCACTGTCATGATGCAAGAGCCATGAGCTATTGGTGAAAAGGTCAGGTTGTTCCTGTTTAACTTTTTCATGCAGCCTTTTCAGCACTTCCAAATAGCCAACTTGGTTGACTGTCCAGTTGGTACAAATTTATCATGAACAATTCATCTGACACGAAAAAAGATTGGCAACATCATTTTGACTCTTGATTTGGACTGACGGAATGTTTTTGGTCATGAAGAATTGGTTGACTTCCATTGTGTACTCTGACACTTCGTTTCAGCGTCATACTGGTACACCCATGTTTCATCACCAGTGGTAACACAGCCTCTCTAAAAGTCCTTGGCAAACGTTGACTCTCTTTTGCTTTTGTTCATCAGTAAGCTGCTTTGGGGACAATTTTACACACACCTTTCTCATGCCAACATTTTGTTGAGATTTTCCTGTTTACCAATGTTTCCTTTGTCTGCTATGCTTCTCACAGCCGACGATTTTGACGCAGTTCAATGAATGTTTGCAATGTTTTCATCAGTCTGCTTGTTACTGACCACCCTGACTTCTCTTTATCAGTGATGCTTTCTCTCCCCTCAGAAAAACATTTAATCCATCTGCATACTGCTGTTTTCTTCCTGGCATTAGCCTCATAAACTTGGACTAACATGTCCCGGATTTCACTTCCACTCCTGGCAAGTTTAACAGGAAATTTAATGTTTGTTGTTCTAATTCAAGCTCCGACATTCTTGTGACCACAAAAACACACAACAGTAATGAATGCCACTCAGCAAGACACTACCATACATCAACATGAACACAGCTATGAGACACTGATATACTAAGGTTATGAAACCTTACCTAGTTGTTTGTACAGTGTTGCCAATGTAAGTGCATGGTGGCAAGTTTGTGAATTTAATTGTTAGGCCTCATATGTGTGGCCCAGGGAAGCCAAAAGGTTGGACACCCCTGATCTAGGGTTTGGTGATCTCTTTTTTTATGCCCTTAACACCAAAGTCATAATCCATGAAAAGAAAAATCGATAAGCTGGACTTAATTAATACTAATATTTTCAGCTCTGTGGAAGACACTGTCAAGAAATAAAAAAAAGAAGCCACAGACTAGGAGAAAATATTTGCAAAGAACGTATCTGATAAAGGTCTGTTAATCAAAATACACAAAAAGTCTAAAATTCAACAAGAATGCAAACAACCCTGTTAAAAAAGTGGGCCAAAGACCTTGAGACACCACCTCAGAACAGATACATACATGTCAAATAAACATTTGAAATGATGCTCCACATCAGAGAAATGTAAATTAAAATGAGATACCATGGTACACCTATTAGAATGGCCAAAGTCTAAAACACTGACACCACCAAATGCTGACAAAGATGTGGAGCAACAGGATCTCTCATTCATTGCTAGTGGGAATGCAAAATGGTACAGCCACTTTGGAAGACAGTGTGACAGTTTCTTACAAAACTAAACCTACTCCATATAATCTAAAAATCATGCTCCTTGGTGTCTACCCAAAGGAGTTGAAAACATTTTTACTCCACACAAAACCCAGCACACAGTTTATAGCAGCTTTGTGTGTAACTGCCAAAATTGTAAACAAGTAAGACGTTATGTTCTTTGGTCAGTGAATGGATAAATAATCATGAAGTAAATAGCTATGGAATAAATAATTATGAAATATTATTCAGTACTAAAAAGAATTGAGCTATCAAGTCAGGTAAAGACATGGAAGAACCTTGAAAACATATTACTATGTGAAAGAAGCCAATCTGAAAAGGCTAAATACTGTATTATTTCAAGCATTAATATATGACATTCTGGAAAGGTGAAACTATGGAAAGAGTAAAAATAAATTAAAAAGCTCAGTGGTTGTCAAGAGTCAGCACTAGAAAAGAAACGAGTTATTAAGCCATGAAAAGACATGGAGGAAAGTTAAATGCGTATTACTAAGTAAAAGAAGGCAATCTGAAGAGGCTCCAGACTGGTTTCAAAGTGTCTGTGCTATATTGCATTCCCAGCAACATGTACTCGTACACTCTCACCACTTCTATTCAATATCATATTGGAAATCCTACCTAGAGGAATTAAGGGAAGACAGAAAGAAAAGGCATCCAAATCAGAGAAGAACATTGTGTTTGCCTGTAACAAATTATTATACAGATGCTCCTCAATTTATGATGGGGTTATATTCTGACAAATCTCATCTGAAATTGAAAACATTGTAAATCAAGAATGCACTAATACACTTATCTTACCAAACATCATAGCTTAGCCTACTGTACCTTAAAAGTGCCCAGGACACTAATATTTAGCCTATAATTGGGCGATTATCTTGAGTTTCACTTCAAATTAACCACCTTCCTCTTCTAACTAGCAGGAGAACCAGTTGGGCATTTTGTAAACATGATAGGATGTGAAAACAAAACACAATATTGAAAAAATGCTGGCAACACAGTACACTGCTATTGTATCAGCTGTTTATCCTTATGAATGTGTGGCTGACTACTCACTGCCATGCGAGTATGGTACCACATATCACTTTCCCAGGAAAAGATTAAAATTCAAAATTCAAAGCAGTTTCTACTGAATGGTTATCACTTTGGAGCCACTGTAAAGACAAAAATTCTTAAGTTGGGGACTGTCTGTATATATAGTCAGGTGTTGCTTAAATACAGGGATATGTTCTGGAAAGTGCACTGTCAGGCAATTCTGTCATTGTGTAAGCATCATAGAGCGTAGTTATACAAACCTAGATGGTACTTTTATATGACTGGCAGTGAAAATTTACTTACACCAGCATCATCACAAACCCATGAGTATTGTATCACTAAGATGTTACAATGGCTATGACACAATTAGGTTATAGAAATTTTTCAGTTCCACTATAATCTTATGGGATGACCATCATATATGTGTTTCAGTACTGACCAAAATATCTTTGTGACACATGACTACATTAAATCCTAAAGATCAAAGAAAAAAACTGTTATGAAATGAATTCAGCAAAGTTACAGGATACAAAATTCAGTTGCATTTCTTATTTTTAACTTTTAATTTTTTATTGTTAGAGAGAAGCAGGAAGGGCCCAGACTGTCTCCACAGTTATACATCATTAGTTGTGACAGATATGAGGGATAGCTCAACAGGTTGAGTGCTTGCCTTGCAACCGGCCCTGACCCATGCAAACCCATATGCTGATCTGTGGCCTGTGGCATGGCTGGTAACCACTGAGATGGCAGTGAAGGTTCTTGCCTCCCATGGGGGAGGCCCCCAGTTCAGTTCCTACCCTGTGGGGCCCCACATCCCGTGTGGAATGAAACTATGTCACAACTAATGATGTACAACTATGGAGACTGCACTGGCCCTCCCTGTTCCTCTCTCTTTCTCAAAACAATAAAATAAGTCTTTAAAATGAACAAACAAAAAAATAATGACACATTGCCTCAATATAGTTAACCTATACTAAATCTAAATATTCCCCTACTAAAAACAGTAAATATCTTACAAATGAAGAAAAATAAAAAAACTGTATAGGAAACAAGTGAATGAACTAAAAAAAGATCCAAATTCTGAAACTTACCATTAAACAATATCCAATAATTTCCTTTTTTTTTTTTTAAGATTCATTTTATTGATTTTTGACAGAGAGAAACTGAGACTGAGAGAGACAGAGAGAAGGGGGAGGGCCCCCAGCAGTCTCCACAATCAACATTAGTTTTCCATATAATTTCACTCCACAGGTGGGCACAGGGCTGCGCAGGGCAGGAACTGGGCCAGGAGCCTCCCACATAGGTCCCAGCAAGAACTGAACTGGGGGCACTCCCCAGTTCAGCATGTGGGTCCGCATGGGCCGGGGCCGGGATTCAATCCTCGGTCCTCGGGGCTTCAAAGCGAGCGCTTTACCCGCTGAGCCATCCCAGCGTTCCCCCTAATTTTCTTTAAAATATAATAAATTTTGATTTTTAAAAGTATATCAATTTTTTTTTAAGATTTATTTTTATTGTTTTTGACAGAGAGAGATACAGAGACAGAGACAGAGAGAAGGGGGAGGGCCCAGAACAGTCTCCATAGGTGCACATCATTCGTTTTTCCACATAGTTTCATTCCACAGGTGGGAGTGGGGCTGCACAGGGCAGGAACTGGGCCAGGGTCTTCACCCCGGTGAGAACTGAATTGGGAGCACACCCCAGTTCAGCATATGGGTCCACATAGGCCAGGGCCGGGATTCGATCCTTGGTCCCCGGGGCTGCAAAGTGAGCGCTTAACCCACTGAGCCATCCCAGCTTCCCCATATCAATTTGTTTTGCTGAGTCATTCATTTCTATTTCCAGATAGGAGGGCACATTTTTGGTAATATACTTGAATGGGAAAGACCCATATATAGTATTAGTTGTAAACCTCAAAGCTACTGAGAGAAATTAAAAACTAACTAGTGGAGCCGTAATTGTGGAAAAACTAGTTGATTTTATTATTATTATCAATGCCAAACAAGACTTTAAATCAATTAAAATTTATTAAGCATAAAGCTACTTTCACATTTGTCTACAACCATAGTAAATACAGATCTGGGCATAAAAACACAGCCTTTGGCGTTTAAAACATCCCCAACTGTAAGATTACGTAAAAACTCCCATCATTGTTTGTGTGATAGTGGATTTGATAATCAAATTAAAATAATTATACTATCTAGAATAAAATAAATGAAAATAATTTACTCATAAGATTCATATTTAAATCATCTTTATTTACAAAATACTATCCTGAGAATTGTTGTTCCATTAAGCTTCAATTTGAGCAAAAGTATAAACACTTAAGTAACAGCAGTTACTTAAACTAAAAATGAGAGAGATGTCAAAATTACTTTTGAAGAAAGACCAAAAACATTGTCAAGTTTCTTGCTGTGGTTCTGGATGGTCAGTAGTAGGTGCATTTGAAGGTGGAATCAACCCCGATGGCAACTCACTTCTACCTTCAGGATGTAGGGGTGGGGGGAAAAATCCAGCTCTTGGGGGAAGGTACTGAGGAAAGCCTCTTGGTGCACAAACACTTCTCACTGTTCAAAAAGATTGATAAAAGACATTTTTTAACTTTAAGTATCTCTACTGCAGTCCTAATGAATCACTAGCTTATAACTTCTAGCAATTATCTTCATATTCAAATAATGACACTACAGTAATTACTTAATCTAATAAATTAATTTTTACAACATTGAGAAAAGCATACTCTCCCTGACTACATGTGATTAAAGGGAAGATCATTTGTTTGGAAATTATTTTTGTTGTATGAAAATCTAACATCTTACTTTTAAAAACAAAAATTTCAAACTGTACAAGACTTTTTAAAAAAAGTTTTCATGTAATATAATTTTCAGATGTAAAATTCAGACCAGTGATTCCCAGTTCCCAGTTCTAAATTTTTTTTAAGATTTATGTTATTGTTTTTGACAGAGACAGAGAGAAGGGGGAGGGCACAGAGCAGTTTCCAAGTTGTCCGTCATCAGTTTTTCAACATGGCTTTGTTCCACACAGGTGGGCAGGGACCGTGCAGGGCAGGAACTGGGCTTGGGGCCTCCTGCATGGGAGGCATGCCCCCTCGAGCCAGGGGCTGAACTAGGGCATGGAAACCAAACTGGGGACCTCCCACCTGGGAAGCACACCCCAGTTCAACACATGGGTCCACATGGGTCAGAGCTGGGATTTGATCCTTGGACCCCAGGGCTGCAAAGCAAGCGTTTAACTTGCTGAACCATCCTGGCTCCCCCATCCCCATCCCAGTTATAATTTGATATTATCCTAAAACATTTAATTATATCAAATACAATCTTAAAATTTCCCAAATAAAATTCATTTTAATTCACCTTAAACTTTAAAATGGGGAGGAATAAGGGAAGGAATGACAATATTAGGCAAATAATAGGTTTCTCTCTATTTTTTGGCAACCATGTATTAATGCTGCAGAAACTTACAGTTCCAAATGGTTATGTACAGGTATAAAAGCATTAATTATTCAGTTTTTCTGATATGAGGTTATGAAAGAATTGCAACAAATTCGACAGTTACTCCAAACCTGATACACATTTTAGGGTTTAAATAAGTAGGATTATACTTAAGAACTAAAGAAAAACACTTTAAAACATACGTTAGCCAGTAATTTTAATGCTAAATTAAAAGTTGTAATTATTTTTACTAATTGGACATAGCAACCAGTTTCTATAAAATAAGATATAAATAATTTCAGTCTTAACATAACACTGCTGCAAAAAGCCAATGATTTTCTTGATACGTGAAATACATAAATAATTCCAACATTTTGAGATGAATCCAGTTGAAGTTCCACTACAATCTACTGATGACTGGCCACATTCATTTGGAAAAGTAATGGTACACTTAAAGAATGTGAGAAAAAATTTCCTCTACTCCATTACTACATGAATAGAACATAGAATTAGTATCTCTGATTTCTTCTATAAAACCCATAGTAAGTTTAAAAAAAAAAACATACTTGCAAACACAGGAGGTGGTGGGCCAGGAAAGTCCCTTGGAGGAAAATAAGCTCGGGAAGCTCCATACACACTTCCTGGAGGAGGTGGGGGGAAAGGACCTCTTCTCATGTATGGGCCCCTTGGATCCACTGGAAACAACGGACCTCTGATTGGAGGGAATGGTGGAGGAACCAATCCAGGGCCAGTTGCTTCACTTTCGGTGGGGAGAGATGAACCAGGCACATTCAAGTTCTATAACAAATTGACAGGGCAGTCACTAAACCAAGAGCAAAATCTATAATCATTTTCCTGAAAATCATGCTTATAAGAAAACACCTAGGCCCCACAGCAGAAAGTAGCCTATGACAGGCTTAAAAGGTGCCAAAGAGAGATTCAAACAGTTTTCTACATCAGATGGATTTTTGCCACCATAAAGTACTTTATTAGCTCAACAGAAAACAGCTTTACCTACCAAAGTAATATTCTGGTTAAAGATGCAACACAAGAATAATCCAAGAATAGCAAAATACATTCTTTTACCAAGCTTATACTGAAAAAAAGAAAAGCTTATGTTTATATTTTCAACACAAAAGGTGATCAGAACCAAAACTGTGAACACAGTAACAAAAATATATTTTAAAATATTCAAATAAAAATCCAAGGGGGAAAATTCAAATTCTTATTTAACTCTAATAAAGTATCTCAAGCCTTTAGTCTGTATCTGGATAACAGACTATAAATTGTACTTTTATCACCATCAGGTACAATCCAGAAAAGAAACAGCTAGAATGCTAAGTAAGAAGTATAAAGTATTGGAGTAAATGAAAGTTTTATATCAAAAGACTAGATTGCTAGCTAAATTTCTATTCTAGTAAACCAAGAGATTAAACAGCTCCTGAAAAATGGATAAAATTTCACTTTCAATACTTACCTCAAGGCTGTCTCTGCTATCATTTGGACTGGATTCCATCTGTGAAGACACTGGCCCATCTAGACATAAAAGTTAAATAATGAAAAACACATGACTTATTACTCTAACCCTAGATAGTTCCAAATCACAAAGGACAGTGATACTTCTTCATTCCCTTTGGCAGCACAGAAAGTACCTTGACACCAGCAGCCTGTATTAGGGCCACAAGAACAGCCTGAGGTCCCTGGAAATTTCAGCAGACTCAAACCTCTCCAAAGATCAGCAGTGGCATTAGATTCTCGTAAGAGCATGAACCCTATTGTGAACTATACATATGAGGGATCTAGGCTGCACGCTCCTTATGTGGCAATGATTTCCCTAGCTGGCTTTCAGGGAAACCTGCTGCAAAGAGCATCATAAGGAGACTTCTAGGAAGCAGCGTTCCTCTCCCTCCTTCCTTTCTTCATTTTCTCTTGTCGTATTCCTTTCTTTTCTCCTCACCTCTCTTCCTCATTACTCTGCTCCCTTTCTTCCTTCTCAACCGTCCATCCTTACTCCCTCATCAGCTAGCACAGACTAGCAGCTGAATTTAGCCACCGTTTCTAAATAAATGTTCTTGAACTTCATTATCAGCAAGCACTGCTCAGTCTCTGAGGACATTCCAGCTATAGATTAATTCAACTCTTAGCTTCCACTCTGCCTGTACTTGAGCCACTTAGCACTTCTGGGGATAGAAGAATACTCAGAGCTATGTAGATTGGCAGCACATCAGGCTGAGAGATCTCCAACCGTATTTCCAGTTGTCCATTGTCTACCCTTCGTTCTGTATCATCTAAGCTAGTTTTCCCTCAGCATTTTTAAATCTCCATTTTCCTCAAACCTACTATACCAATCACATAGAAACCCCCTTAACTTTTTGTAATCAAACATATAAACATAACAGCAACTACATCTTATAATCTTTCCTACTCTTATCATGTAAAAGGATCCATCTAGACCAGGCGTCTCCAAACTTTTCAGCCCGCGGGCCGCATTAACTATCAAACAGCAGTTTGGGAGCCGACTACATACTCGAGGTCCAAATAAAAAAGAATCAAAACATAGATGTTGTTTTTAATTATTTATTTAATATTATTTTATTCAGATAAAAAGGTCTCCACGGGCCGGATGAGAGAGCCTCGTGGGCCGCATCCGGCCCGTGGGCTGTAGTTTGGAGACCCCTGATCTAGACCAAGGGTCCCCAATCCACAGTTCATGTACCAGTACCGGTTTGTGGCCTGTTAGGAACTCGGCTGCACAGCAAGAGGGGAAGGGCCAGGGAACAAGCAAAGCTTCACCTGTATTTATAGTCACTACCATGGCTTGCATTACTGCCTGAGCTTCGCCTCCTGTCAGATCAGCAGTGACATTAAGATTCCCATAGGAGCGCAACCCCAACTGTAAACGTGCATTCAAGGGATCTAGGTTGTGTGCTCATTATGAGAATCTAATGCCTGATGATCTGAGATGGAGCTGAGGCAGTGATGCTAGTGCTGGGGAGCAGCTGCAAATACAGATTCACATTAGCAGTTTTCACTGCACAGAGACCCTAATAAATCAATTGCTTGCAGACTCATATCAAAACCCTATCAGTGAGTGGCAAGAGACAATTGAGCTGCATCTGGTGGCAGGCTTTATAGTGGCAAGTGAGTTGATGTACCGGTACTTCAATTGTACAGCTGTATCTGGTGGCAGGCTTTAAGTCAGAATCCAAAACTTATTTTAGTCTGCACATGGCCCACCCATTCTTTTAGTTACCATTTCCATCAGCACCCCTTTCCTACATTGCACTTGTCTCATGGGACTGTCTTGTTGCAGAAAAGCAAGCTCAGGGTTTGGACTGATTCTGCTTACGGTGAGTTGTATAACTACTTCTGTAAGGTTTGCAGAAGAAAGACCACACCAAGTTCTGGTTTAGTGAGAGTTTATTAGAAACAGCCGAGAAATAGCTGGGCTGACACCGAAAGATGGAAAGGTGGCGTCAGCACCTTCAGGGGGTTGGGAGAGCATTCTTATAGCCCCATATCAGGAAGTTCTTGCATCTGTTCTGATGTGCCTGTAGTCCTCTGGGTGTCAAATCTCCAGCTGCTCTGGAGTGGGGGTGGACCTTATGGCTAAGCCACCTGGGCCTTTGAACAATGGTTCCAGGAACTGGTTAAGCCTGACCAACTCGAGCACAATAGTCCCAGGAATGGGTTAAGCTTGACAGACTGGAGCACAGAATATGAGTGGTTGGGTTCGAATTACAGGCAGGGCCAGAACAGGGTGCTCTGTAATTCTCTTCTGAACATGTCCCTCTAGGCCTAACAATTTCATAATATATTACAATGTAATAATAGAAATAAAGTGCACAATAAATGTGATGTGTATGAATTATCCAGAAACCATCCCTGCTACCTGCCTCCTGAATATGGAAAAAGTGTCTTCTGTGAAACTGGTTCCTGGTATGGAAAAGGTTGGGTACTGCTGGTCTAGACAATCTAAAACCCTCATTCTGGGGGAAAGGTGGGATGACTCAGCAGGCTAAGCACTCACTTTGCAGCCCCAGCGTTTGCTTTGCAGCCTTGGGGACCGAGGATTGAATCCCGGCCCCAGCCTGTGCAGATGCATATGTTAACTGGGGTGTGCTTCCCATGCAGGAGGTCCCCGTTTCAGTTCTCACCACCAGTTCGGCTTCTGGCTTGAACAGGGGTGCCTCCCATGCAAGAGGCCCCCAGTCCAGTTCCTACCCTGTGCAGCCCACCTGTGTGGAATGAAATCAAGTCGAAAACTGATGGCGTCTCTGTCTCTCTCCGTCAAAAACAATTAAAAAAAAAATCTTAAAAATCAATAAATAAAATAAAACCCTCATTCTGTTCTCAGAATCCCTCCCCCCAGCTTCCTCAGGTTTCTTCCTCTTTGTTGCCTCCCTCCTCCCCTTCTGCTACACCTATCCTATCAACAAGTCTCTCCCAGTCACTATTTTAAAATGAGATAGAGAAAAAAAAGAATCCCTCTACAGCTACCTCTCTCCTTCCCAATCAAGAATTGTTCTATCACATTGTTTGGAATTTCTCCCTTTTTTGTCATTACAATAATCTACTAGCAATAACAGCTGTTGCACTGAAATTATTATCCCCAAGATCACAAACAATCTCTTTGCTAAAAAGACACTTTTAGTTCTTATATTATTTCTCATTATTGTTGACTACACACTCCTTCTTTAAATCCTCTCAGCCTTTAATTTCTATAGTGGCACCCCTTTCTTCTCTCTAGTTCTTCTTTCTAGCTGCCCATTCTTGGTCTCTTTGGTAGGTGCCACTACTTCTGACATGGGTTCAAATCCTGCCTCTGATACTTCCTAACCTAAGATCTTGAGAACCATTTTTTTTTTTTTAAGATTTATTTTTATTGTTTTTTGACAGAGAGAGAGACAGACAGAGGGGAGGGCCCAGAGCAGTCTCCATAGTTGACAGCATTAGTTTTCCATATACTTTCACTCCACAGGTGGGTGCAGGGCTGAGCAGGGCAGGAACTGGGCTGGGAACCTCCCACATAGGCCCTGGCAAGAACTGAACTGGGGGCACACCCCAGTTCAGCATATGGGTCTGCATGGGCCGGGACCGGGACTTGATCCTTAGGCCCCGGGGCTGCAAAGCAAGAGCTCAACCTGCTGAGCCTTCCCAGCTTCCCCCCTGCCCCCGCCTTTTTTTTTTTAATTTATTTTATTGCTTGAGAGAAGGTGAAAGAGAGAGAAGGGGGTGCCCAGAGCATTCTCCATAGTTGTACATCATTAGTTATGACATAGTTTCATTCTATACAGGTGGATGTGGGGCCGTGTGGGGCAGGAACTGAACTGGGGGCCTCCCACATGAGAGGCGAAAACCTTCATCACTGAGCCATCCCAGTGGTTACCAGTTCCACCAATGTTCAGCATACAGGTTTGCACAGGTGAGGGTTGGGAATGGAACACCAGACCTTACGACTGTGAGGCAAGCACTCAACTGCTGAGCTACTATTCCTTGAGCACCTTTTAAAAGATTTTTTATTTTTATTAGTTTTAACAGAGAGAGAGAGAGAGAGAGAGGGGGGGGGGGGGAGCCCAGAGCAGTCTCCATAATTGTGTGTCATTAGTTTTCAATATAGTTTCACTTCACTGGTGGGAGTGGGTCTGTGCAGGGCAGGAAGTGGGTTGGGGGCCTCCCCCATGGGAGGCATATGCCCGAGAGCTGGGGGCCTCCTGAGAAGTATGGCCAGACCAAGAGCCGAACCAGGTGCCTCCCACATGGGAGGCTCACCCCACCAGCGAGAACTGAACTCAAAGCACACCCCAGCTCAGCATATGGGTCTGCACAGGCCAGGGCCTGGATACAATCCTCAGACCTTGGGGCTGCAAGACGAGTGCTTAACCTGCTGAGCCATTCTGGCTTCCCCCCTTGAGCACCGTTTTTGAACCTTGGTTTCCTCAACTATAAAATGAAGATAATAGTGTCTACTTTACAGGTTAATTGTGAAGATTAAATAAGGTAATTCACTTTCATTTAATAAATGCTTACTAAGTACTAGTGCTAGTCAAGGTAGTCAATTATGTTTCAACCATATCTGTCATCATTCTCCTTCATGTAAATGCCATACTGACACACCTATAGTAATACAGTATATTTATATAGATCTTTTCTAGTCACACAACACTTCTACACATTTGAATTCATGTAATCCTTCATAAGGCCTGTCAAGTAATTAATATCTCAGTTTTATAGCCAGTATTCATGCTGTCTCTTTTCTTTCTTTTTTTGCTCATACTATTCATTATTATTGGCACAGACCCCCATCACTCCACTAAATTTTTCAATTTCCTCAAAAGCAGCTGAAATGAGACTTCCTTCCTGTAGGTTTCCCTGATCCTTTGACGAGATGAGAGTTCTCACTTTCTGTGAACACAGCATATTCTTTAATGGGACTTTTTATTCTTACTAGTATTAAAGATACATGTCAAGGAAGCTGGGATGGCTCAGTGCGTTAAGCACTCACTTTGCAGCTCTAGGGACCAAGGATTGAAACCCGCCCCGGCCCATGTGGACCCATATGTTGAACTGGGGAGTGCCCCCAGGTTTGGTTCTCACTGGGGTGAGATCCCAGCCCAGTTCCTGCCCTGTGCAGCCCCACGCTCACCTGTGGAATAAAACTATGTGGAAAAACCAATGATGTGCAACTATGGAGACTGTTTTGGACCCTTCCCCTTCTCTCTGTTTCTGTAACTCTCTCTCTCTCTGTCAAAAACAATAAAAATAAATCTTTAAAAAGATATATGTCTTTCTCCCATACTTAATTATGAATATGATTAGAATAAACTTTTTATAATTATATTATCTGCCATGTCATGCAGGGTACCTTCTAGAAAATAACCACTTAAAAATTATCTGCTTATTGGATATCATTCAATTACCAAAAAAAGGACATGTAAAGAATTTTATTTTGTTTATTTATTTATTTATTTATTTTTTAAACATTTAGATTTATTTTTATTTATTTATTTTTTTTATTATTGTTTTTGACAGAGAGAGAGAGAGAGAGAGACAGAGAGACAGAGAGAACTGAATTGGGGGAACTCCCCAGTTCAGCATATGGTTCCGCACGGGCCGGGGCCGGGATTCAATCCTCGGTCCTCAGCGCTGCAAAGTGAGTGCTTAACCCACTGAGCCATCCCGGCTTCCCCCAAAGAATTTTAAATAGTACTAGTTAATAAACAGATGTTCAATTATAAATATGTTTTCATTCTATTACACTTGAATTAATGGGGGAAAACAATTTCAAAAGCCTAACATGATGAATTAATTTAATTGTAAATAATAATCGAAATCCAGGTCTTAGGTCTACTTTGTTGCTTATTATTTAAAAAACATTTTCTAAAATAATAAATATTTCAAACAAATAATGCCCTCCCATTTCCCAATATGTACCTTTTTGTGAGGAAACTTTTACCAATAAATTTTTATTAATTTTCTACTTGTATTAAGTCTTTTTATATTCTTAATGTTACCACTTCTGATTGATTCATTAGATATATAGATCTCCCAATTTCAGTGGTTTGTTGTGAGGCAATTTAAGGAAAAGAGTGCCTGAAAAATAGCTGGTTCATAGTAAATGTCAGTTAAATCTAACCAAGTATAAAATGTTTAAATAAGATAAATGATTAAACCAGCAACAGATGTATCCAAATTATTTCTCTGGTAGATTTTCACATATCCATTCACATTAGCCTATTTTCCCTGATTAGTGAATAGGATAAGATATAGGTAGGTAGACAGCAAAAACTAGAGAAAGTTAATCATGGAACAAAGTAAAATTTTCCATTACAGATACATATAGGAAACCCATTACCATGGTATCCACACCAATCACTAACATTACGTGTGGATGTGTACAACACAACAAGAAACATAAAGCCAGGAAGTTTTCAGGAAAGAGATTTTGGCCTTAAGAGCTACCAGAAATAGCAATTATACGAGTCCTTTATTTAGCTTTTAATTCCTTAGTTTGCCATCATAATTAAAAAATTCATACACTTCCATAAAGTATTTCTTACCCACTTTATCCAGTGATGGCATATTAAAACTTCTGAGTTCTGCTGGTCCAGATAGTCTACCAGAATTAGGATAAATTCTGTCTTGCCTTTGTGTAGGAAGAGTTGGATCAGGATATGGTTGGTCTAGAAAACATGTTTTAAAGCATTTTGATTAGTATAAAGATAAATCAAGTTTACTTAAGTTTAATATATTGAATTTGGACATTCTCTTGCTTTCTAAAAGACTCTGGCCCATATTCTTGGAAGATAATAGTACCAAACCATTTTAGGAAAATTATATATTGTACTAAAGGCAATAACTTTATTAGCTTTTATAGTAACTAGAAGTATAATATGCTACCATGAATTTTTAAAGTTTTAATTACTATGTGTAAATCAGAATATACGAACAGAATTTAGTTATATATATCCATTTAACTGTCCATTTCAGTAATAGATATTGATACATCAATATATCAAAGAAGACTCTGAAAAGACAGCTACTAGCAAAGAAAGAAAAAAACAAGAGTATACTGTCAGCAAAGCAAGAAATTTAGCAGAACAGATAATAATAAGAGAAATAGTCACTAAAGTAGAAAGAGTATCATTTGGAGGTCACTAGAGACCATCAAATTTTGAGCAACTTAAATATTTTGGAATTTAGCACCCCTCCAAAATAAAGGAGAAGATCTCTGATGCAACAGATGAGTGGAAGGTTCATAAAGCTCAGATTAAGGACATCAGGACAGATGCATATTTGGGTACAGACTCTGACTCAGGTACTTCTACAGCGAACCTCCTTGGTTCCCAGGGCTCATTTCAGATGACAAAATGGTCATTCCTGTGTCCCTACAGAACTCATTACTCTTGAAAAAACAAAAAAACAGGTAGTCTATCTCATCTTTGATAGGTGATGGCAGACTTTTGATAGATTGGGTATGCATATGCCCAATTCCAAAAATATGGGAACGGTCAAAGGGGGTGAATTATCTGACTCTCCTATCCTTATAGGTATGGAGAAACAACCCCAAACTACCTTCCATAACTATCCTAGGCAGTGCACTCTATACAATGTTGGATGTATCATTCCTCATTTGACTCAGTTACTTGGGTTCTTACTGACACACCTCTCTCACACAAAGCCAAAAAATCACCAGGCCTTTAACCAGTCAACAGAAGTATATTAGCTCCCAAGGGTCAAAGGATGTGACTTCAAAGAAGAACCAGATAGGCTTGAAGGTTCATTTCCTTCCCCTTTCACAATCTTAGCAAAGAGCTATCTCAACGGGTCTGAATTAGTCCAAAGGAAGAAAAGGCCAGTACCAAGCACTGAGATCTAAGCTGAGTTCTCCCATTCTACTTCAAACATGGGATTAATTAAATGGCAGAGTTGGCAAGAAAGATAAAAAGGGGGAATCCTGAAATCATCACAACTTTTTCTTAACCAGGTCTCCGAAACCATATCATTATTTTGCTTCTGAAATGTACCTCTACAATATCAGCAACTTTAGAAATACAGAATTTTGCTACAAGCTTTCTGTCTTATAAATCATATACCCATGTTGCCTTCTACTGGCAAAAATAATTTATTCCTTAAATCTACCAGGGCCTAATATGTGTCAGGCATTAGTAACACAAAGTTAGTTTTGATAGTTTGTGCTCTTATAGTCTAATGATGACAGAAACAAATACACACAATGGGACTGATGCCTCCATAAAGGGGCATACAAATAACACAAGAGGTGGCTCGTCTACTTCTAACTGGAGCAATCAGAAATGGTATCACAGAGAGGTCAAGCTTGCCCTCAAAGAAGAGTTAGGAAGAATGAACAATAAACAAGGGTATTCTGCTCAAACTCAACTATATATTTATATGCACATACGTATATACACATACAAACGATGTAATAACACGAAGTATATGAAAGGCATATGACCAATGAAAGGCTAAAATACAGAAAATAAAGACATGAATGATTCTTTTCTTTCTTTTTTGCTTTTTTACCTTTGTCTTCCACAGAAGAGATGGTTAGGAAGAAAAAAACAGGAGAAGAAAAAAAATCAGGGATAAGAAAGAATAAAGGATGGGAATAGTGTTTAGGGAATTCTGAAGCAGATTTATAAACTATGAATTAGAATAAAATTCAAGAAGTTTAGTTTAAACAAAAATGTTGTTCATAGCTTTTCAAGACTTGGGACTAAAACTGTCCCTTGAATACCTACTTTAGTAATTTGGGGTTGAACAGGAACATCAACATGGTTGAAAACAGAATTATGAAGATGGATACAGAGTTAGAATTATTTTAGGTTCAATACTAGGTTGCTAATCAAGTACAATAAGCATCTTTACTTCAAAGAGAATATGAAGAAATAGTTTAATGATTAAGAAATTTAAATAGGATGGAAAGGAAAATTTCCAGAAAGTAGTTGAAGAAAGCATTAATACGAATAGGTTATGTCTGTGAAATAAAGACCAACTTAGAAAGAACGTCTAAGAAAAAGACCCAGGCAAATATAAACATTTAATTTAAAATAAAAGTGATGATTAAAATTGACAATTCAAGATAAAAGGGATAATTTAAATTGATGAACCTATATATAGTCTTAAAATAACTGCCTATCGAATGGGAAAAAGAAATTCCTCACATTAAACACTCAAACAAATATAAAATCCTGATTAAGGCCTTAAAAAACAAAAATAAAATCTTTAGAAGAAAGCAAATAATATCTTTCTGAACTAGGGAGAGGTCTTAAACAAAACAAAAATTCTATAAAGATAAGGATGGGTTGGGGATGCTGGCATAGCTCAGTAGGTTGGGCGCTTGCCACCCAAATGCAAGCTGGGAATCGAATCCCAGCCCCAGCCTGTGAAAACTCAAATGCTAAGCTGCAGCACTCCCAGTTTTGTCCCCATCCCACGTGGTCCCCATATCCACCCATGTGGAATGAAACTATGTCACAACTAATGATGTACAACTATGAAGATTGCTCTGGGCCCTCACTACTTTCCTCTCTCACCTTCTCTCAAACAATAAAATAAATCTTTTTTTTTTAAGGATTTATTTTTATTGTTTTTGACAGAGAGGGACAGAGACAGAGACAGAGAGAAGGGGGAGGGCCCAGAACAGTCTCCATAGTTGCACATCATTTGTTTTTCCACATAGTTTCATTCCACAGGTGGGAATGGGGCTGCACAGGGCAGGAACTGGGCTGGGGTCTCACCCCGGTGAGAACTGAACTGGGGGCACTCCCCAGTTCAGCATACGGGTCCACACGGGCCGGGGTCGGGATTTGATCCTCGGTCCCCGGGGCTGCAAAGTGAGCGCTTAACCCACTAAGCCATCCCGGCTTCCCCTAAAATAAATATTAAGTAAATAAAAAAATAAAACATTAAAAAATATATAAATAAGGAGGTGTTAACTTATGTGTAACAAAATTTGAAACTTATGTATAACAACAATATCCATTAATAATGAATTAAGAATATACTGCAGGGTGTGTGGGATGGTTCAGCAGGTTGAGCACTTGCTTTACAGCCCCAGGGTCTGAGGATCGAATCACAGCCCTCACCCATGTGGACCCATATGCTTAACTGGGGTGTGGCCCCAGTTCAGTTCTTGCTGGGGTGAGCTGCCCATGTGGTAGACTCCCGGCCCAATTCCTGCCCTGTGCAGCCCCATGCCCACCTGTGGAGTGAAACTATGTGGAAAACTAATGACATACAACTATGGAGACTGCTCTCTGGGCCCTCCCCACACCTCCTCTCTCTGTCAGAAAAAAAAAAAAAGAATATATTGCAAAAGACAAAATATTGGGTTCCAAAATATACTAAGAATTCCTAGTAAGCAAGAGATAAAATGGATCAGACAATTTACAGGAGAAAATACAAATGATCAATAAACATGAAAAGATGCTTTTTCGCAACTGGTTTGCCACCAGATCACAGGTGTAGAAAAAACCACTGCTAAATCAAACCGAAAATGGGAAAGGAAAAGACACACACTAACATCGTCATCACTGAACACGTAGATTCTGGCAAGTCTATCACTACTGGTCATCTGATCTACAAATGTGGTGGGATTGACAAAAGAACCACAGAAAAATTTGAGAAGGAGGCTGCTCAAATATGCCTGGGTCTTGGATAAACTGAAAGCTGAATGTGAGTGTGATATCACCACTGCTATCTCCCTGTGGAAATTCGAGACAAGCAAGTATTACATGACTACATTGATGCCCCAGGACATAGAGACTTTATCAAAAATATGATTACAGGCACATCTCAGGCTGACTACGGTATGCTGTCTGGATCGTTGTTGATGGTGTTGGTGAATTTGAAGTAGGCACACCAAGAATGGGCAGACACATGAGCATGCCCTTCTGGCTTACACACTGGGTGTGAAACAACTAATTGTTGGTGTTAACAAAATGGATTCTATCAAGCTGCCTTATAGCCAGAAGAGATAGGAGATCATTAAGGAAGTCACCACCAACATTAAGAAAATTGGCTACACTCCTGACACTGTAGCATTTGTGCCAATTTCTACTTGGAATGGTGACAGCATGCTGGATGGAGCTAAGTGCTAACAAACCTTGGTTCAAGGGATGGAAAGTCACCCATAAAGATGGCAATGCCAGTGGAATCAGGCTGCCTGAAGCTCTGGATTGCATCCTGCCACCAACTCATCCAACTGACAAGCCTGTGTCTGCCCCTCTAGGATGTCTACAAAATCAGTGGTATTTTGGTACTGTCTCTGTGGGTTGGGTGGAGACTGGTGTTCTCAAACCCAGCATGGTGGTCACCTACTCCAGTCAACATTACAACTGGAGTCAAGTCTGTTGAAATGCACCATGAAGCTTTGAGTGAAGCTCTTCCTGAGGACAATGTGGACTTCAATGCCAAGAATGTGTTTGTCAAAGATGCTTGTTGTGGCAAGGTGGTTGGTAACAGCAAAAATGACACACCAATGGAAGCAGCTGGCTTCACAGTTCAGGTGATTATCCTGAACCACCCAGGCCAAATCAGTGCTGGATATGCGCCTGTGCTTGACTGTCACACAGCTCATATTGCTTGCAAATTTGCTGAGCTGATGGAACGAACTGATTGCCATTCTGGGAAAAAACTGGAAGATGGACTGAAGTTTTTGAAATCTGGTGATGCTGCATTGTTGATATGGTTCCTGGCAAGCCGATGTGTATTGAGAGCGTCTCTGACTACCCTGCTCTGGATCATTTTGCTGATTATGACATGAGACAGACTGCTGCTGTTAGTGTCATCAAAGCAGTGGACAAGAAGGAAGCTGGAGCTGGCAAGGTCACCAAGTGTGCCCTGGATGCTCAGAAGGCTGAATGAATATTATCCCCAATACCCACCACCACAGTCTTAATCAGTGGTTGAAGAATGGTCTCAGAACTGTTTGTCTCAATTGGCATGTAAGTTTAATACTAAAAGACTGGTTAATGATTACAATGCATCATCATAAAACCTTCAGAGGGAAAGGAGAATGTTTTGTGGACCATTTGAGGGTTTTTTTGTGGCAGTTTTTGTTATTAGTTTTTAAAAATCAGTATCTTGGGTGCTTGGGTCGCAGAAGCTGGCTTGACACTTAAGCTAAATCTAGGGGAACCTGGAGAAGAGAGAGATAATACTTTCATCTGGAAGAAAAAACCAAGAGATCAAAGATGGTGGCATGAGAGGAGCACGCCGATAACTGCCTGGGATGGGCCTTGTGAACAGAGGAGAATCCACAGGGGAAACCCTGAGAAGAAACCTCAACTAAGAGAACCACACAACACAGAACAACACACAAAGGTTAGAGAAAAAAGGGGAGAATGGGAGAGGGAAAGGGAAGCAGCAGTTCAGGGACAGAGACTCGGAGCGTGGGCCGGGCTGGCAAAAACAAAGGGGGATTGGGGGACTACGGTCAAAGTGGAGCTGGATCGAGGGCGGGCTGGAAGCCCAGACCTAGGGAGCGTGGAATCCCCACAAGACTGTGGACAATTTAACATCCGATCTCAAGGGACAGCACGCAGTGCCCTAATCACAGAGCCTAAAGTGGAACAGGGACTGTGGAGCAGGGCGGCTGCACTTCCCGGCGGGCGGGGTGAGAGCAGGGCACCAGCCCGCAACAGCTCAGCACCCCTGATATACGGAGGAGATTGACTGTGAGGGAGCGCCTTCTGAGGACAGGGCTCTTGGAGTGAGGGCTGGGGCTTGAGTGGGCACAGCTGCATTAAACGTGCTTAGAGTAAATCCGGCGGTCTCAATGGAGCCGGGAGCATAGAGCGGCTGCCGCCCCAGCTACGGCCTGTGCGCACAGGGCTTTCGGCGCCCTGCCCACTGGGCCTCTGTGGCACCACGGCCAGTGCGCAACTGGGCTCTCGGCGCCACGCCCACCAGGCTGCCGCGACACCGCTGCTTCCTTGCCAGTGCGCAATTGGGCTTTTGGTGCCCCGCTCACCAGGCCGCTGCGGCACTGCTGCCAGCAAGCAAGCGTGCAACGGGGCTTTCGGCGCCCCGCCCACTGGGCTGCTGCGCCATCACTGCGTGCACGCACCTGGGCGTTCAGCCGCAACGCCGCTGCCTGCGCACAAGATCGGCTTTCGGCGCCCTGCCCACCGGGCCACTGCAGCACTGCTGCCTGCTCTCGAGTGCGCAACAGGGCTTTTGGCAGCCCGACCACCGGTCCTCTGGGGTGTTGCAGCCCGTGAGCACAACTGAGCTGCCGACCGGGTCGACGCGGTGTCATTGCCTGCGAGCGGGACTGCGTGGCCGACCGGGGCCTCTGCCAAGCCCCAACCCATCCAAGTGCTGCCCTGCGGGCGTGGCTTACAGATACAATTGAAGGAGGGGCAGCCAGGAGGAGGAAAGACCAGAGCTCCTGCGCCCCGTCTGCAATGAACCACCAGCCCCCCTGCTGAAAGAGGAATCTGCTATTGTGTCTCAGGCCCGCCCTAGCTCCTACTCACATGCCCCCACCCCTGGCCACACCTTTACTACCCTGCTATCTAACAGCTAAGATAGCAACCTGAACCGCCCCAGGACACAGAAGCTGTCTGCTTCCCCCAACCCTCTCCCAAAATCGACTTCTCCTACAACTGAGCCCAAAAGAAAAAATAAAGAGAAGCCCATCTGATAGGCAAACCCCCAGAGAAAAAACAGACTCATGCGTAAAGCAATAAGAACCACATCAAACACAATGCACACCTCAGAATCCAAAGCCCCTCCAGAAGATCAGGGGCAGTCTTTAGTAAAGGACCTTGCACACTTGGAATCAAATCTAAGTGAAACAGAATTCAGGGCTGCATTAATCAAGACACTCAGAGAGCTCACTCAATGCTGGCAAAGTACCCA
>PVKE010023307.1:0-24770 GCA_004027555.1 Craseonycteris thonglongyai
CTGGAGAAGCAGATGGATAAGTCCATGTGAGAACTACCCCTGATTGGCACGGCGGAAGTAATCTTAATTTATAGAATAGGGGCACCTAGGGGATTTTATTCCTAGAGGTCTATGCCTTCTTTTGGGGATTTACAACCTCCATTCACATAAGCACCAGCGTGATCACTTTTGTACACATAACCCTGAGCACCTTGGGACACAGCTGATTGGCTCAGAAGAGGGTGTCTGACTGTGCTGGCTAAGCTTAGTCCTTCCGGGAGGTCCACAGATTTAGAACCCAGATGGTGTCTGTAAGAGAAACAGCATGCGTGTTACAGGTCATCATGAATCTTGTCACAGGAACTAGACAAAGCAAGGTAGCATGCCTTCAATGAAAGAGGAGAGGGGAGGGAGAGAAAGGAAATCAGGAGGGAAAACATTGAGATGAAGACAGAGTTCTTCTCTTCTTTGTGCTTTTGGTTTTTCATGCACCCAACCGTATTTCCCTTCTGAAATTCCACGTGATATCAGGCTATTTTCAAAATAAACTCCTATCTTTCCTTTTTTGAACATGCAAGCATGTCAAGTACAAAGTAAATATTTATATATATAATATTCTATACAGTATATATGGAAAAAAATTAGTGTATTTCAATATAGAGCTTGATGTATAGTAATTATTGCTAAATAAAATCCAGATGAAAATATAAAATTTGAATCATCTGGAGGCTTGCTCTTTACTTAGGATCTATTATTTAAAAGATGGCAATTTTCATAGTACATAATTTCCATATATTGAGATGTTGGAGGATCTTTTCAACAAAAAATATTTACAGCTCTAAACAGGACTTCTAACATTTCATTAAATAAAAGATTAGAATCTTTTTTAATATTAAGCGTTCTAAAAGGAATACTTACAACTCTTACCAGTTACTCTTAATCATAAGACTCCTATTTTATGCTTATGTGCACAACAGAAAAACTCACCACAAACTGTAAAGAATGTTTTGAAAAACAAGCTTAAAATAAAGCTTAGTGGTTTTTAATGCCTGTATTCAATTTGTTCAAACTGTAGAACAAGAACGAGTTACGCAGAGGTAAGCATTTACTCTGATCATTATCGCCAAAAACTCTATCATATCAGAGACAAAGTCATTTAAAACCTTGTTACACACACACACATACACACACACACACACACACGCACATACACACGAGGGCTGTCCAGAAAAAAATCCAACCACTGTCAATATAACAAGAATGGTAACATGGAGGGATACTTTCTGGAGAGCCTATTTTATTTTATATAAAAATGCACGCACACATACATACATACGTATATATATATATACATACAAACAAAATACTACCAGGGTCTTGGTGTCAGCATCTAGGAAAAGTGAACTTCAGACTAGGTACAAATGTGGCTTCTATATTACTTGCTGATGAACCCTTGTGATATTAATAATTATTTTATAAACACTGCTATACATTTATCTCCATGTTTTAGTGAACCAGTTACTATTACATTGTTCTTTCGCTGTTTGTTCCATTCCCTTTGCCCTGATTTAAACTGTAGAGCCCTTTGAGGATACCTGGCGTTCCCTAGGTCGCGTTAACCCAGGACCCTGCCCTATGAGAGAGCAGTGTGACGAAACGAAGGCTCTCACCTTTCGAAGGGGAGCTCTGTGTTGAAATTCTGACTTAAGAAATTATTAAATGTTTGTCTTTGGCTGCATCATTTGACCTCCCCAAATCCTTCTTTGTCCAGTTCTCATATGAGGTCTGTCCAGAATGTATCCAGACATGTAATATGAAAAATAGACACATTTATTGAAGACACAAAATGTAAGAACTATTCTACACAGGATAATGACCCCTCAGTTCCTTTCAAAGTAGGCACTTCTGGTGATCACAGCCCACTCACGTTCCATGTTCTCAGGTGTTCTGCTTGCTGCAGGTCTTCCAGAAAGTGGGTCACTTTCAACAGATTCTTGACCATCTTTGAAGTGTTGATGCCACACTTTTATTTGCACAACACTCACTGCAGCCTTAGGAATCACCTAGATAGTTTCCATGGAGGGATGTTCAAGCTTAACGCAAACTTTAACGCAGATCTGTTGCTCTACTTGCTCAGTCATTTTAAATGCGATGGCTACCCGGTGCACATTTTCATTCATCGGTGCCTGGCGCCCCCACTGACAAGCACAGTGAAGTCAGCATTGTTTGTGCCTGCACATTCCAGTCCACTTGCCTTGGCTGCCAAGCTACATTGTTGTTGAGCAAACCGTTCTCCTTATAAGGACAATGGATTGATTTTTTTCAGGACAGACCTTGTATGATGATAAAATTTGACTTGAAAGGCAATTGCAGAATTAAAGACACTAAATAGGGCACTAAATAGTAGATACATAGGGGGCAGTAAATAAACAATTATCCTCAACCTGGATAGAATTGTCTTTGGCATCTACAAAAGTTTTTATAAATGACTTGGTTCATTTCATTCTTGATTTCCAAAGATCTCACTCCTTCAGTGAAAAGAAAACATTTTACTCCTTTCCTAAATATTTCATTCAATAAGTGATTTGTATATGAGCAGTCTTATTACACATATCATCCCTTCTGAGAGCAGAGACTGCAAAGATGAAGATCTTGAAGCTGTGACACTGAAGAAGGCCTAACCCAACCGGCTCCCCTCTACTGTCTGCTGTAGAGATTTGCTGAAAATCATCTACATACTTGGTTTTCTTTTAATAAAGTACTCTGTTAGCAGGGCTGAATTCTTCATTGTATTATCTGTTTTGACCTTCTATTACTACATGCTCATATATATTACCGTAATAAGAAAGTATCTTAGTCCATTCAGGCTGCTAGATCAAAATAGCATAAACTGGGTAGCTTATAAGCAACAGAAATTTATGAGGAAGGGCTGATAAATTCTGCCTCCACTATGATATTTTTTTGTTACATTAAACATATCTGGATTTAACCAGTTCTGTGTGGTCACATGGTATCTCCCTTCCATTGTTCTTGACCTTCACACACAGATGTTTACGTTATTCACCCAGTACACATCAAAATGGAAGAATATTCAGATGGTTGGTTCAAATAGCATGCTGTTATTGAATTCTTAACAGCAGAAAAAATTCCTCCAATTGAGATTCACAGATGAATGCAGCTGTTTATGGTGATGAGCATGTTGATGTGAGCACAGTAAGACGCTGGGTGAGGCAGTTTAAAGATGGAGAAGTGGGGAAGCAGATCTGAGTGACAGACCACGAAGTGGATGGCCTATGACTTCAAGTATCAGCTTCGTCAAGATCACCAAAGTGTATTGAAATATGTGGTGTTTTTGCATAAAATAAATAAATAAATAAATAAATAATTATGCAGCTTTGAAACTAAATGATGTAGGTATATTTCTTTTTTATTTCATTAAAATATCTTTTTCCATTTATTTTCTATTTAAGTGGAGGCAAATTTTATCAGTCTGCTCTCATATTTCTCAAAATTCTCAGCTGAAAAGTTCAAGATAAACTCTCTGGCAGATTCTGTGTCTGATGAGGACCTATGTCCTGGTTCACAGAAGAGCGTCTTTTCACTGTGCTCTTACGTGGCAGAAGGGGTCAGAGAGCTCCGTGGTGTCTCTCTTATAAGGGTCCTACTCCCATTCTTCAGGGCTCGACCCTCATAACCTAATGGTCTCCCATAGGCCCCACTTCCTAACACCATCACATCAGGGGTTAGGACTTCAACACAGGAATTCTGAGGGGACACAAGCATTCAGTCTATAGTAAGAAGGAAATTAGACAGAAATAATTACCTTCCCACCCCCCTCAAAGAACAAAAGACATAAAAATATCATTTTCATTTGGTTAAACAATTAGAAAGAAAAAGGCACACGCAATTTTAAAGAAGATTTTTCTATTCTCTCCCTTTTCTTACCAAAAAAAAAAAAAAAAAAAAATTCAATGTTTAAAAAAAACTACATTCCCAGTTGATTAATGAAAATAGCCTTTGAATGATGAATTAGAAAATGTATTGCATTTGTTCCATAAAAACACCTCCTAGTAGAAAATAAATTTGCTCAATACCAAGGTTTTCAATTATTATCAAATAAAACATGTGGGTTATGTCTTTCACTGTTAAAGTCAAGAAGTCATCAGTGTCTTGTTTGTTGTGATTCATAGTGAGTTTAGCTGATCATGATGACTGGCTTCATTCAAATTTATCACTGAGTGTTCAAAAACAATTCTGAAAACAAATATTCTATTTCTTATTATATAAATCAGCACAAACAAACTATCATGGTTTTGAAAGGCTCAAATATTCACTATAAATACCCATTCCGCACATGCTTTAATTTTACTATGCCTTGGAGAGTTAATCCTTATTTTGTTGATGGAGGGCATGTCAGTGTAGAATAGTGACAGGCACACAGTAAGTACTCGAAACTTTTTTTGAGTTAAATTTTACTTTTATGCTAGAAACGTATATTTTGACTTTTGGTATTTTAAAGATTTATTTTTTATTGTTTTTGACAGAAAGAGAGAGAGAGAGAGAGAGAGAGACAGACAGACAGACAGACAGAGAGACAGAGAGAAGGGGGAGGCAGAGCAGTCTTCATAGTTGCACATCACTAGTTTTCTACATAGTTTCATTTCACAGGTGGGCGCAGGGCTGCCAAGGGCAGGAACTGGCTAAGGACCTCCTGCATGGGAAGCATGCCCACCCAGGGCGGGAGCCGAACTAGGGGCACAGTCCAGTTCAGCATATGGGCCTGCACGGTCTGGGGCCAGGACTCGATCCTTGGATCCTTGGGCTGCAAGATGAACACTCAACCTGCTGAGCCATCCCAGCATCCCTGACTTTCGGTATTTGAAAAAATATGTCTTATCACTACAGAATGTACCAAATGGTTCAGTTGTGATTATTTACTTGTCTGTTTCATTACATGTTAACCAAGATGGACATGTACATAAGTTAGACACAACCAAGAGAGGGAGAGTATAAATGGATTTGCACATTTTTTCTCAGGTAATATATAGCAATGATGAATGCCATGCAACTGTATTTTTTCTAATCATTTAAATGTTTCAAATTTTAAAGCAGGTGTATTATTCACTGGGCTTTAAAAAAATGAATTGCAAGAAAGTTGCATGATTGTAGGCTATATAAACCACTCATTTACTCCTCATATACTATACCTCTGTCCTTTCCTACTTGATTGCTCTTTCTTGTCTGTTTTTTTTTTTAATAACTTATACAACATTAGATTGTACTCATATAGTTTTTAAAATGCCCCTCTCTCCTCCAGCAATTTAAAGATCTTATTGATATCAACACATTCCATTAAACCATACCAACAGTTGAGTTATCTGCCACTGGTAATTCCAGGGTGTGTTACAACAATGCAGAGGCATGAAAAAAGTAAAATGTTTAGAAGACAATTTTTTGTTATTAGGAGTGCTCTTTAAATGTGTATTCACATGGCATTTTGCCCTTTGTCCTGCTGCATGGAGGTTGGGGGCGTTAAAAAAAATAGCAAAAAGCAGCAGGGATAAACTGGTGTGGTTTCTAGGGCAGAGGCACTTCATGGAGACACGGTCCTCAGAAGTTATTCATGTTTATCAAGTGCACAAGGACGGGCAAATTGTTCCTCTTGGTACATGGCAGTAGAGGCACAGTGAAGTGACAGTGTGATGGTCATGTAAGGAAGGCGGTGGGTCTAGTGAAACCATGTTGCTCAGTGAGCAGAGCTAGCCGTCTTAATTTCTGCAGGTCTTCTATCAACCAATCACTACATGATGGTAGAACCCTAAGCTTTTGATTTTCTGTCTTTTTAAAGATGAACAAAAGTGCCTATTTGATGGGATTTCTGGTAATGCCTCAGTAATGGCTCTGTAAACTCCACCCCACCTAGTCGCCTTCACTACTATCACCAGTTCTAGCTCTGTAACTGGGGAATCGCTGTCAGGAGAACAGACAGGGTCCTAAGGACTGGATATCTGAAACTCCACTCTGATTAGACAAACTGATTGGAGATCAAGCAAAGCCTTGAGAAGGATTTGCCGGGGTTCACAAGAAGAATTAATTCAATGTGGGAAAATTGGATCATCACAGATTGATGAAGACACCCAAAGCAAAGTGCAAAAGATTAAAAACATGAGTTAGGTTTTTCTAACTAGAGACAGTTGTCTTCTAAACAGCAGTTCAAATATAAAGAGACAGATAAAGCAGGCATATTAATAGTAGCAACATAACAGCGACTATGTTGTTGAAAAATGGTTTCTTGGTGTTGGTCACAGGGAAGAATTCAAGGACGCACAAGTGAGCAGCAGACTTACTAGAAAAGAGAGTGAGAGCGGGCAGGCTGCCCGAAGACAAGTGGGGAAATTTCTTAACTGTCAAATGAAAAGGGGGGCATACTAAGGACTTACGGGTGGAGCTGTAGGGGTTGCTGGGCAGGTCCTTGCTGACCACTCCTTCCTGTCAGGTGGAGGCGTTTTTGGCCTTATTTGGCTCTCTTGGAATTGTCATGGTGACGCAGGGGGCAACCTAATCCATTGCAATCAGTTTAAGGTCACCTAAAGTGGCAGGATGGCATCCTGGATCTCCCGGTAGATGCTACAGCCCAGTTCTGGTGCACTATAGTGGGCTTTTGTCCTTAATAGCCAACCTTACCTACCTCCCCCCACCCACAGCTCTATTCTTCCTGCCTACGGCCTACAGGAACAACTGTAACAACCATAACTGCTAAAGTGTGAAGACAGAGGCATTAGAAACCTGATCCTTGTAAGGACAGAGACTCTTAGTACATTCTATAGTCAGGATCCTTCTGGAAACCCTATGGGAAGAAGGCAGGGTAGAGAGATAGGCAGAACCTAAGGAGACCAAAACAAGAACAAAGATTCTCTTTCCCACTCAGAATGAAAGCTTCAGGACCTTCAGAATATGTACCATGAGAGTCATAACTGTGAAGTTCTTTTGAATTCAAATTTAGTTTTTAGTAAGGCTAAACACACCTCCACACTTTTGATTTTTCTCATCTCTGTCTTTGCCATGCAATAGTGTAAAAATATCCATTTATGAGTAAGAATATAAACAATTAGCTCAGATGAATTTAACTGCCTACGTGGTGATGATACAGAAAATTGGGCAGGTGCTGCTTTAGCTGAATGTTCAGGCTATAGTCACAGGGACCTCTGATAGCTGAAATAAGGAGATTTGGGGCATAGGCCTTAATGTGTTTCCTGTATTGTGCTACTAGAGCTACATGCACACAAAGCAGCTATTGTTTTTTTGCACAAATTTATGTAGTACATAGACACACACTTGTCTGCATCGTCACTCATGGGAAGCATTTTTTCTCCCTCTTTGTTTATGCACCTCTTCACAAGAGAAAAAAAATCATGCAGGATAAAGTATCATTGTCAATCTCTGTCTAAATTTGAAATCAGTCCAGAAAACCCAGGAGGGAATTCAACTCAGCCCCAGTTCATCTGCAGATAATCCACCCCATGTGACTTCTCCTCACCCCTTCACTGCTGATCTTTTCATGTATTCTTTATAAAAAATACCTTGAACTTTAATTAATATGAAAAATTCAAATTTTCATCTGATTTAAATATGACTGACATCATGCTGGTACTAAAAGCAGAACACAGTACAAATGTGGTGAAAATAAAACGTAAAATCTGGTGCCTGTCATTGTTTTATTTGCTCACTGCAACATCACCGCTAGCATTTCAGTGACTCATGACAGCAACACATCAGCACGGGTTTCCAAGAATCTTGATGTCCATACCTAATACCAGGGACACACTTGAAAAATGCCCATACACAGCAAAGGACATAATTCAATATCTGTCAAGTGAATCAGCTGTCTTCAGTCCAATGTCCAAATTAAAAATGACTTAAGTTACACTGTTATAGGTCCATGATTCCCAAAGGGTCAATGGGGTAAAAGAGAGGCAAAGGTCTTTAGAAGTGAAACCACACACATACCACCTCCGTCTGCCTTTCACACATGTGCACGTTTTTGCCAGTGCTCATGGGCTTGTCTGTCCTAAGGAGGCACATGTGTTCTTGGAAGGGAGCTGAGGAGCACAGAGCACCTTCCTGTCAGCTCTTAGCCATCAACACTCATCTGCGGGGACCAGGCTGCTCTCATGTTTGTGGATCGTGCTGCTACGTGTGTACGGTGCACGTGTCCTGATGTCTCTCAGCTCCTTTACGAGCACTGACTGTGACCCTACATCCTGCTTCCAGAACCCAGTTCACTATCAGAGCAACATACAAAGGTCTAACAAGTCACTGTGAGAGCAAAATTCACACACTTCTCATTCAAATAAAACATCCTGGGCACTGTGTTTCCAAATTTACACTCACCTGTTCCGCAGCTATTGAACTTCGCTCCCTTTGTCCGCCACCGTGGTGGGTGCAGTTGGCCCTGTTCTTTGCCAGGTCTTCTCACAAGACGTTCAGGATCAAGCAATTCCTGACCTAGAATGAAAAAAACGGTCCCAGTCCCTCATCAGTTTGTATGAAAGCTGGTGATAAAATCAAGTACACTCCAGAGGGGACACTGGAGAAGAACCGGGGTACGGTAGGTCTAGAAGGAATGGCTCATGTATTTATGCTGTCTCAAGGTCCTTAATATCTTATCGAAACTGAAACAGTCACCAATATCTGAACAGTGGGAAGTGTTTTGTTGAGAAAAGAATGACTTTTTCTTTGTCTTTATGCCTCTTGGTTTGTAGGTTGGTTCAGTGATAAATATGGGAGCTCTTTTGTTTGGAATAAAAAAATGAAACAAGATTTAAAATTATGACTTTGTTCCAATTCTGCCCACTGCCCTTGAGCAACTAGTTTTTCCCACAGCTATCTCTATTTCCCAGCCCTGCAGGGATTAGCGTAGGCCATCTCTTACCAAGTAATGTGATTATAGATTATTTAATTCTTGGAGACTCTAGTTTAAATTTAAAAATTCTGAGAGGATGATCTCATTTAAAAATCTGAAATTCTAGTCAGTTTATTTAAAGTTTGGAGCATCTCAACTTACTTTTGGCTTCATATCATTTACCCCCTTTTCGCCTGCAACCTCTAAGTATACAAAGAGCACTTTCCCATACATGTGCACATATCCACCAACCTGCATACACACGTGTAAAACGTTTAACAATCCAAGTGTAAATGAGTGGCATTGGAATAGATGGATTTTAATGTACTCTAAGAAATACGGTTGGAGAGGTGGAATCGAAAGACAGCTGGCATCCATTACTGTGGCTGATTAGCTGGAGTCTTACATTAAAAGGGTACAGAGGGCTTCTGCCCATTTCCAGGTTGTTTCATGTTTATTTTGGCAAATTCTGTGGGCACTTCATGTGTTTGGTTTAACCCTGCATTTCTGTCAAAGCCTGCAAGACCTGTGAGAACAGGAGTCTAGTCTGGGCTTGTAGACCGTTCTCTGTGATTCTCTGGCTTTTCTGCACACATCACAGAGGCCCTCTGCTTGTGTACTGAATTATCTATTCCAGCGTGTTTGTATGCTAAACAGCCATGGAAAAGAGGGATGGTATCTCTCTCCTGAGAAAAGGGAGGGGATATTTACTGTCTTCTATAATGAAGTTAATACCTCTCACTGGGGCAAATGTCAAGCAGGCTTAGAGCCTATTATAAAAGATTTGTGTTCTCTAAACTCAGCTTTTTGCCTGATAATGCAACACACTGTGTATGCACTTATTACCTGGATCTTTCGTGTTGTCCTGTGGGAAGTCAGGCTTGGGGAACTGACATAAGAAACGCTGATACCTGATTCTGCTATCACTGTGAATGATCATTTTTCCTTTGTCTCTGACCCAGGAATCTTGTGTCTTATGTCAACATCCTTGAAACTGTGTCAGGCTAACTTGTTCCCTTGCAAATAGAGAAAAATCCCAGACACTATACTGCTCTTGACAGCTGGATATTTAGCCAAGCAGGAATGCTAATCCCCTACTTGACATAGTACCATTTTGACGAATTTCAGATAATAGAAATATTTTCTTTGGACAGCTCCATCAGTAAGCCTATGGTATAGACCAGAGATTGGCAAACTGCTGCCCACCAGTGCAATGAATCTGACTTGGCACTCATCTTCATAAACTCACAGCCATGCAAATCCCTTACATGTTTTCTGTGGCTCCTTTCATGCTATAACAGCTGAGTTCAGTGGTTGCAACCATGTGGACTACAAAGATGAAACTATTTACTATCTGGCTCTTTAGAAATATCTTGCTGACTGTTATGGACCAAAGAAGGCACCCACACATTCAGGCCATCGTCAGTTGACTTAGGGATATTTGGGGTAGAGAGATGAAAATAAAATAGATATTACATGGCGGGATAGCAGGGAGCTTCACAGTAAAATGCAGATAAACTCACTGACTGTGTACACTACACTTCTACAGTGTATTCAACAAATGTGCAAGCCTCTGTCATGAACCTAATTCTGCAAGACTCTGTCATCTTCTTTCTAAGAAGCTGACTCAAATTCTGTATTGGGAAGTTCGCTGTTTTTTCCTCAGAGCTCTCTCCCATAGCACTTTAACTAAACATCCTCTATAGTCAATGTTCGGTCTTACATAATATTTACATACACACGATTTCTCCTACTAGTTATTACTCTTCTTAGAGTGAAAATTGTATTTGTAAATGGATGAACAAATAGTTATTTTCATAAGCCAACGTCCGGGATAATGATTCTGCCATTAGTGACCTAGACATCGATTTGAGCAAATCCTTTTTTTTTTTTAAAAAGGAGTCATTAAAATGGAATTTTTTTTCTCTAGTAAGCCTAAATCATAAATTATGCCCTTAAATTAAAAAATTAAATATGTTCTAACACAGTCTTTGTAGAAGAATTCCTTTTTAAATTATACTTCTTAAACTATAATTGCTTTTCCTCTGTTGCTTTCAACTTAATAAATGGTAGAATAGAATCATTTCAGTTGGCTTGAGAAAGCACGTATACATATTGATTCTTTTTGAGAAGGTAACGTTAGAGAAGAAACAGCTCTGAGATAGGCAACCAAATTTCAGAAACAGAAAAAGAGGATGAGCTAATGAGTTAATCATGTTACATGTTCCACAGTCATGGCAGCACGATTCAGGTAAGTATGACTGTATAAATGACACACAAAAGCAGATTCATGAAGAAAGAGTCACCAATGTGTCAGGGGGTTATTGAGCTAAGTCACTAGGGGAGACATTCCATGATGAGACAGCTGAATACCCTATAAGAAATTTAGAACGTGTAACAACAACAACAACAACAACAACAACAACAACAACAACAAGTGCTCGGTAAAAGCCAGGCAGTCTGTTAAGCAATTAAAATGTATTATCCACTTAACTGTCAAAAAAACAAAACTTATAAAACAAGGCTCATTATTACTTTCCTTTTACAGATGAGGTCAATGTGGTTTAAACAGGCTAGGTAATGCTGAAGGTCACACAGCTAGTAAGTGACAACGAAGTCTGACTCAAGTTAAAATCATCTCACTCCAGGTCACTAACTTTTTAGTAATCATATTCCCCTGCCATCAGGTAGGTACTGCTAGGCCATACTGGCTCCTAGGAAGGAAAGCTGTAACCACCCGTAGCTCTACTAGAACTCCTTAGACGGGGTGTTGAAATAAAGGAGCTGATCCATACTACTTCAGGTATGATTTACCTCTGACTCCTATCTGATCCCGCAAGACGTGCCCTGTAGTCTCAGTCTAACCATCAAGCGCAGGTCAGTCCTGCCCCCCAGCCAACTCCGCTCGCAGATAATGGCCCCACATCTATTCACAGAGCAGATGTTCTTACTTCAGCCATTCACACTTCCCAGAAGAGTATTCTCATAGCTGGCCACACCATTAACATGTTTAACACTTTAGCATGAGAACAGGCCAACCTTGATTTAAGTCTTTAAGATATGCTAATAATAATTTTTCAGGCAAGACCTGTTATTTCTCTATGCTCTCAGCATAGTTCAACGCTAAAGGAACTATGACACATGCCAGATGCCGACCAGAGCTCCAGCATTTCCAACAATGCTGGAACCTCTTCAGAGAAACCAGCAGCTTGAGGGACAAAAGGCATGGTGGGAGGAGAGTTCTTGGGAGCTGGCGCTCAGCCTGGCTTCATGGTTTCATTCTGAATCACTGAGTGTCACCCTGACCTAAAAAAAAAAAAAAAAAATTGAACTGAAAGAAAAGTAAAATTTTTATAGTCAACAGGGAGGTGAAAAAGTTTGAGTGAACAGAGAAAGAGACCTAAAGTAGAAATTCAAGAATACTGAAGAAGTGTGCCTTACATACAGAACAGAAATGAAAGAGTTTAAAGTGGAGTGAATGTGTCACATCCCATGTGCTTGCGCAGACATAGACCTAAGAGTAATCAGATGCCAGGAGAGTCCATGCTGGATTATTGCAGGAACTCAGAACATGCACCCACAGGCTGAACCGGGATTTCTAACTCTGGTAGCCAATGGCTACCATAAACTTCATGGATAACAATTGCAAACTAAAGGACCCTGGCTACATGTGTTTCGTGGTATTCTGTAGCGACAAGGTTTGGTTTTGGTTTTTCAGTTGATCCTTATCAGCCTTCAAATTCTAACAGAATATAATTTTAAAGGGAAGAACAAAAGGGATATGCACATTTTACAAGGTGTATAATATTTTACGTTTAAACAATGTAGTGTCGATGAGATATAAGTGATTGTGTTTATTTCTGACAACTCTAATACTGTACCAGTCACTTAAAGTTCGGGACTACGTCTGTTCTATGCACCCTCCCTTAAAATTACTTATAACAGTCACTGGTATATCCTAGTAGTGCATTAAAAACTCAATGAGTAGGTTGCATGATTTTTATAAGCTATATGGATTAACGTACTTATAATAACTATTCATAAACCTGTGGAAAATATAAAAAATTATTCTGATTTTTTTCTATATCTATTATGCTATACAACAGTCACAGGACAGACCCAGTTAACTCTATTTTTATTACTTTCACATGTGTGGTTATCTCAGTAGGATGTTACCAGGCTGATAAATGGATGTCAGCTCTGACCGTGAAATTGTCATTGGGCTAATGCCAAGTCTCGGTTGAAAACTAACCATAGAGCCGTACTTAAATCGTGTTAGGAAGTTGGCATAACTTATTTTGCAATCAAACCATTCATAGCCAAAACCGAATAGCACCCTCCTCCTGAAAATGGCTCTGCATGTTTCAGGAATTATACATTTCAGGAGTATCTCCCACTTCACAGGAGTGACATCTGTGACTCACTGTAGATGTGTACCTTTGCCCTTCACGTGTATTCTATTCTCAGTAACATGAATATCACCTTCATGAAGTTCTTTGAACCGATGACCTCACTTGTATTTCCTCTGCCACCACTCTAATTGACGCCATCTTTAGGTTGGATTTGAGCCACTGCGATGCATTTTCAATTGGCACTCTTGAGCCTAGACAGCACCCTCCCCAACACAATTAGTGGATCTGCCAGATGCGTCCTCTACATAAGCTCTTTGTCCAAAACCTGTTTAATGGTTCCCAATTGCTCATCAATAAGGCCCACGTTTCACATATTTTTGAGAAAGGCTATGGATAAATTAGTTTCACCTCTACTCAGTAACAAGCCTGGTGGTTATGATCAAGAATCTCCTCTCAGTCCTGTCTTCTTGATTTAAAAAAGAATGGGTTGAAGCTGATTCCTTTTTGGCTTGCTATCGGCTGATTTTGTGCCTTAATGCCTCACAGGGTAACGTGTATACTGCATATTAAACAACTCCAATTTCTCACTCTTCCCACATCATGACGTACACCAAAGGGTACATCATGGACTGCTTACATACTTTTGTTGTTGTTACTGTTTCCCCAAAGAACAAAACACGAGTTTTATGTTGATGATGCTATAAGCCTTAATATTCAAATAAAACCAAGCATGTCTTACAACCTGCATGTGATTTTGATGAAAGCTGGGGACACCCCCACACAGAATTATTGTACACACAGATTTTCAAAGGGTGGGGATGTAGACTTGATGAGGGTCTATGGAATTACTCTGCACTTTTCTGCTTCAACATTGTTTTTTCACACCATTCTATGATTTACATTTTCAACATATCCTACATAACTTTTTTTTTTTAAGATTTATTTTATTGATTTTTGAAAGAGAGCAACAGAGACAGAGAGAGACAGAGAGAAGGGGGAGGGTCCAGAGCAGTCTCCATAGTTGACAGCATTAATTTCCCATATAGTTTCACTTCACAGGTGGGCACAGGGCTGCGCAGGGCAGGAACTGGGCCGGGAGCCTCCCACATAGGCCCCGGCAAGAACTTAACTGGGGGAACTCCCCAGTTCAGCATGTGGGTCCGTCTGGGCCAAGGCCGAGATTCGATCCTCGGTCCCCGGGGCTTCAAAGCGAGCGCTTAACCCGCTGAGCCATCCCGGCTTCCCCTACATAACTTTTTGAGACTTAATTCAAATAAGGCATTCTGCATTGTCTTCTGTAATTGAACTAATTGGACATGACTGACCCATTCTCTAAACCCCCATAGCATTTTGGGTGCATTTCTCATAGATCATATGACATTCTGCCTTATATTTTCATTCCCTGTATTGTGCTCTAATTCCCTCTACTATGTTGCAAGAACCTTGAAAACAGGTCCAGTACACACTCCCCTCTGCCTCCTCCTGCACCTTTCAGCCCACTTCCACTGCCCTGTATAGACCTTGAACACCAAAGATCTTCAGTGAACATTTAGTGACTCAATGAATAAATGAAGAGTTAGGGAAGCAGTTTAAAAAGCTCTAATCTTTGTTTGTAAATGAAAATAACTTGAAAAATATCCTTGCAGTAAATAATAGGAAATAAAAGGTGAAGTTGGGCCATCTGGCATCAGTACAGCTACAGAATTTCATAGACTATTTTGGAGAGAGGCTAGATTATGTCCAGATCCTGTGATAGAATAACATTAGTCTTTGTGATGCTGAGGTCAACTCCACCAACCATGAATGGTGTTACATTTGCAACTAAGAATGCTCAACCTTGGAGGGCCCGTTTCCTCTTTAGTTCGGAGAAAATTAAACTCAGGCTCTCAGAGATACTTTAAAGATGAGAAAGTGTTCACACAACACTTTGTAAAAGCATCATTTATTACCAAGGTCGGCTCGTGTTCTAATGACAAAGTAATTAACCCTTGCTTCCTCTGCACTGACTCCTCCACAGGAACCAGTGCTAATACAGTCCTTCCCATTGGAGTATACTTTTATTCCAACTCTCATCACCTACGAGTTAACTTCTATGACTGAATGACAATAGTAGCCCTGCTTTCATAATCTAGAGACCTCCATTCTCTTGGGAACTGAATATGTTCCCCTTATAGAGACTCTCTATTCTTAAGTCTTTTAAATTAGCCTGTCTATATGTCCGTGACTATCCACATCCAATGCCACAAGTAGGAGTCTTAGCTAAAAACTTCCAGCCTACGTGGCTTTGAACAAGATAAAAATGGTGTTCGTTATATGACTCATGCGTGCAAACTCAAATATATTCACTCCTGCATATATTACCTAAACATACTAACAGAATTACTGATATGAGCATCAGTCATTTAAATATGAAAAGTAGAGTCATTTAGGGCTGGATTTGTTCCAGACAGTCTCTCTCTCACTCTCGCTCGCTCTGTCTCTCTATCGGGAAGAAGGGCCTCGGTGGAAAGGAGGATCAGTTATGAATACCATTTTTTTGGAACAAAGAAGGGCATACCTTTCTTAGAAAGCCTAACTCTGTGTGATCCCATTCTGATGCTTGATGCAAGGGACTAAATAAACTAAACACAGCTTCTTAGCTGAAAAAATGTGAACAAGTTTTGTTAAGGACAGACTGTGTCTTCCCTAACTCAGGTTGAGATCCGAACCCCCAAGGTGATGGTGCAGGAGGTAGGCCCTTCGGGAGGTGATGAAGTCAGGAGGGTGGAGTCCTCAGGAATGGGATCAGTGCCCTCATGAAGGACACCCCGGAAGCTCCCTGCCTTCTTTCTCTGTGTGAGGACACAAAGAGAAGACAACTGTCTGCCACAGGACCACGCTGGCACCGTGATCTCAGGCTGCCAGTCTTAGACACGAGAGATACGTACCTGTTGTTTATAAGCCACTTGGGTATAGCTGCCGGAATTCAGGTGACCATATATGTAAATAGAATGATACATGTATGTGTTAATATTATATAAAGTATATATTGAGGTGAGAAGAATGTCTAGTTTTCCACCACTGTGGGAAACTAATCACCTCGTTTGCAGACACCCCTACTGTCTGACTTTCCAAGTACTTTAAGTACACGTTACACCCCAGAAGAGGGGAATGCTCATACCATCTCCGCATTTTGGAATGAGCCATTTCCACATTGACTGTATCCTGTGGAGGCCAAAACGAATGCACGGAAGAGCCCATGAAGCGTAACAGTGATGCTACAGAACATCCTCGCTCATCGGACTGTCTCCAGCCCAGAATAACTGCACTCTCTTTTAAGCAAACCCTCATTTGGCACTTTGCATCTGAATCTTCTTATTTGGCTGCCCTTCCTTAGTAACCAGATTGTAATCCAACTCTATTCAATCCCATTCAGTTCAAAGTGTTGATTCTGTAGCTATTACATGTCAGGGGCTGTGTGAGGGGCTGGTGAGAAGTATATGAGACATGGGCCCTGGCTCCTACAAACAGTGTGATATATGGATGAGGAGTCTGGTGCGAGGTCCAAGCACAGTGAGATCAAAGCAACCACGGAAGTCAGGTCAAAGCAACAGGCACGGGGGCAGGAAGGCAAAGACTAGATGGCAGAGGTGTTAGGATGTGGGCCTTGGAGATGTGACAAGTTGAAGTTCCTCAGGCAAGGTACCAGAGGGAAGTTGTATTTCAGGTGGAAGGCAATCATGTGCAAAGGTGTGGAACATGCAATGTCTCACCTGCTTGGAGAAATGAATGCGCGTCAGCCCCAGCAGAGAGCAATACAGGAGAAGCAGCTTGGGCTTAGGTGGTGAAGGGTTTTGTGTATTATGCTGATGAGCTTGGATTTTCGCCGAAGGCCAAAGGAAGTTGTGTGATGATTTGTACAGGTTAGCTAAAGGATTTATTCTTATTTTTTTGGTACAGTGTGCAGCATGGATTGGAGAAGGATGAGGATGAATTTGTACACTCTGGAATGAAGGTTTGTGTCACCCCAAATGTGTACGTTGGAATCCTTACCCCCAAGGGGGTGGTGTTAGGAGGCGGCGCCTTTAGGAGGTGATCAGGTCATGCAGGTGGAGGCCACATGACGTGATTATGTAATGATTTTACAAAAGCAGACCCCAGACAGCTTTCTCACCCTTTCTGTCAGATGAGGACACAGTGAGCTGTCTAAGAACCAGAGTGGGTCCTCATCAGACACGGAAGCTGCCGGTGCCCTGACATCGGACTTGCAGCCTCCAGAACTGTGAGAGAGGAACGCCTCCATATTTAAGCTGCCCAGTCTATGGCATTTTCCTCACAGCAGCCTGAATGAATTGAGACAGGGTGTATCTGCAGTGAACTCAGTAAGAAACGACTCAGGAGGCAGCAATGGGCCATAGAGAAGAAATACTGAGGGGAAATGAACGAAAGAAGTTGGGGAATGAGAAGGGTGGGGACTGGGAAGGCATCTAACCATGTCCAAGTGTGTCCTTTGGTGAATTCTGGTGCCACCAACAAGGACAGGGATGAGATGGGAGGTAGAGAAGCTTAATGGAAAAGAAAATAAGTTTGTTTTGGCCTTTAAAGTCACACTTTTGTACATTTCTCCTCAAGGGACCATCTGAGGCACCTGCCCAGTCAGCCACTGAGAGTGCAGGAGTGGTGCTCTAGGAAGGAGCCTAGGTGGTGTCCCTCCTTGGGAGTGTCCCCAAGGCCACCTGCTGGCCCACACCTGCAGCTCTTCCTTCTAGGTCTTGGAGGGCGGCATTAATCACAGTGCTAACGATGACGAAGCTGTGAGCAGATGTGTACTTCATCAGCATACGATGGAGTTCAGGTGAGGCTGAGGTTGGGTGCAGAACATCTGGACGGTTCCCCCAATGATTGGCCCTCTCTGTTGTGTCGTTTCCTTTAATGTGGCCTCTGTTTGCAGCGAGACTAGCTAGTCCCTCCTGGGGAACACACGGTTCATGCAGCGGCCCGACGTCGCCCACGGGCACCGCGGTTCCAGCTGCCGCTACGAGGCCAGCAGCTGTCCACAGAGCACGGGGAAGGCGCTCTCCCTCCAGAGCGAGGAGAGAGAAAACACTGCTTTCGACACCGTTCCCCCGTGAACACTAATCATCCTTGGCCTCAGGCATTCTCCCAGGAGCTGTGGTACTTACTTTCCCTCTATTCTAGCAGAACGGGGACCCATGCAGTGTAAAACTGAAACCTTCCAGTAATGTGTACTTATGTGTGCAGAAACTACAAGTATTAATCTATTGGGATAAACACGAGAACATGGATTCAAATTGCTCTGGATGCTTAAACAACTGACTTTCTCGAAGTAGATAGCTTTATCAGGTGGTAACTAGACTTGTTTTCAGCCAACCATCTATCCAACGTAAAAAGGGGCCTCATTGAAGATAGCCAGGAAGAGCTTTGCATCTCACGGTACCCGGGTTGGGTTCTCCCAAAGCTAACGGGGCACTGAGCTTTACAAAATGCTGGGGGACATGATGAACCCGTAGATCTCCTGAGTCTGGCCCTGGTCAGGCATCAACCTAAGACAGGTGGGCAGTGACAGGTGGGGAAAGCTCACTCAGGAGTCAAAGCAGAGTAAAGGGGGCACCAAAAGGAAACCCAGAAGCACGGGAGAGCTGGAAAGAGCTGAGCACAGAGGGAAAAGGCGCAACAAAAGAACTTCTACCTCATCACACCCTGTCCTTAAGTGCTTCTGTCAACTTTGCTTAGTTTCTGTTGATGTTGGGATTTCTGTTTGTTTGTTGTCCTACCTATTCCCTATGTTCTTTTGGTTATTTTTCATTCCCTAAAAAATGATTACGACTTACTTTAGGGTGAATAAAGTTTAAATTGTTACATGTTTACTGAATGCCTCTCAAGTTCGAAGTCGTTGAGATTTGTATGACGGGGATTCACACAGCTACTGTGCATTGTCTACCGTGGGTGGGGTTTACAAGTTCATGTGGAAGACAGAACACACACACAAGTAAATGGTATGCCCAGCAGAAGGGGAAGGGCTCAATGTCTGCAAAGTGCAATGGAAGCTCAGAAGCAGGAGCTACTGCAAGAGGAGAAGCCACATCTGCAGCCGGGCAGTGATCTAGGGTTACTCTGCAGTAGGCAGAATGACAGAGGGGACCGTGTGAGCCCAAAGCCATTGGTGCAAGTGAAGCGCAGAGTCAGAGATCCTGACAAAATCATCTGGGTAGAACTCGAGAATCTTAAAACCTTTCAGGTCATTTATCTATTTATGTTTTTGCATAAGAATTTAATTTTATCATTCTCGTTATTTTCTCAGAAAATACTAAGACTCTCAACTGAAACGCTATACATTTAGTTATTACACAAAATCCAGCAAACATGACTTCAAACATTTTTTAAACTCTGTACATAACATAGAGCCTCAAGTGATAATTTCATTGACTTTGTATAACTATAGTCATACCGTCTTTTGACATATCAGTTGAGACTTTGTTAAGCATGATTCCTCCATAGTTTATGGAGGGAATTATAAAGACTACACAATATTTTTGCATTAGGAGCCCACCAAATTAAATTTACTATTTAAAAATAACTTTATTTTATCCAAATTATAGATTATCATTTTTGAGAATGAAACTGAGAGACAGAGCAAAGATAAGACATATACATCCTAGTCAACCATTCCATTAGTATATTCACCATCTGGATGTTCCTTTTCACAAAATACCCGTCCAGTTGTTGTTGTTGTTGTTTTTCCTGTGTTTATATTGGGTTGTCTGTTATTTTCTTCTTGTTTTATAAGACTTCTTTTATATACTCGGTATATGAGTCTCTTTATAAAGCCTATGCATTTCAAGTACAATCAATGTTATTTGCAATAATTACATTCTATAAAGTCACCATGAACACCAAATTAGTGAATAATGAACTATTACTGCAGGAAATACAGGGTTACATTCTTTCAAGCCTCTGGTCACAACATTGTTGTCAACTGATCAACATATCACTCTATTTTATGTGTTTTCTGTTGAAAGACACTTCATTGTGTGTGTGTGTGTATATATATATTTGTATATAATTTTTTTTTCTACAGTGTTGATTCATTAACATTAAGCTCATGGCCAATAGCACTATAACTCATGAAGTTCCTCTAACACATATAGTTTTGTATAAAACATAGAACAGCCTTCCTGTGTTTAGGAACAGAACTTCAGCACTATGCTGAAATAGCAAAATATCAATAACAACAAAAAACACTCAAAAATGCAAAAAAAAGTGGTACACATATGCTAACAATAGGAGTCTTGTTTACCTTCTGAGAGTTGAATTAAGAAGGTACAAGGCCGCTGTGTTTGACCACCACTGGGAACATGTCCTTAGCCTTCTGGCCATTGTGCACACACCTGAATGACTGTGAGAGCAGCAGAAGTGCTGATCGTGGGGTTATGTATAAATTTTAACATGAAGCAAATTCACAAATGTGAAATCCACCAGCAAGGAGGGTGGACTACTTACTCACTCTGTAGTTTGCTATTTAGTCTCTTATTGTTGTCTTTGAACACAAGCTCTTAATTTTAATCTAGTCCAATTTATCAAAATTTTCCTTCCTGATTAATGTATCCTGTTTATGAAATCTTTGTTTCAAGACCATGCACAAATTCTCCCATGTTTTCTTCTAGAATTTTAATGCTTTGCCTTTTATTTATACGTACAGTCTATCTGAAACGGACTTTTTACATGTGGTAGGAGGTAGGGTTCATAGTATTTTTCCCACATGGATGTCCATTTGGCCCATACACTGGCCATAAGAATGATCCTCTCCTCACCACATTGCACTGTCCACTTTGCCATAAATCAATGGACATACATTTGCTTGTCAACTCTCTATTCTGTCCATCTGTCTAGGGATCTGTGGTTGCCCCAGTAGTATGTTATATTTTAACTATAGTAGCTTAAAAATGAGTATTGGCAGTTGTTAGTATAAAACCTATTTGTCTTTCTTCTTCAAGATTTTCTTAGCAATTCTTGGCTTTTTGTATTTCCACATAAATTATAGAATATGTTTATGGATTTCCAAAAAATGTTTCCAAATAAGAAAAAAATGAAAGCAGTACCATGTGACTGATTGAGAGTATATTGAATCTGTAGATTAATTTGGGGAGAATTTGAAATACTGAATCTGCCAATCTACAAATATCATACTGGAGGTACTTTATTTAAATTTTCTTTCATTGTACTCAGTAATGTTATGCGAACTTTTGTGGAGAAGTCTTGAACATGTTTTGGGTCTTTGGATTTTTTTTAAAGCTACTATAAGTTGAATCTTTAATTGTTTTGTATGTGTTTGTGCTGTCCTTAAAAATATAATTTTTATATATGAGCTGTGTATCCAATAACCTTGCTGATTTCACTTATTAATCCTAATACTTCATTTGCAGATCTTTGTGTTTTTTATGTAGTACAATAGACTTGGCAGTAGCCAAATTTTGCTGGTTGCTTGAGTTCTGGTTAACAGAGGGTCTACTTACGGTACATCTACCAATCCCATGGGTGCCGATTAATTGAGTCTATGGTATTTAATTTTGTACTGTGCAAAAAAACATTACAGTATTCTTTTTGTCCCCATCCTTACATTTAATATTTGTTTCTTGCCATATTGTATTTGCTAAGACCTAGAATATAATGATAAATATAACTGGTAATAAAGGCCATCTTTGTCTCATTCCCAACCACAGAAAAATCAATACAATATTTCACTGTTAATTACATGTTTGCTATAAAACTTTTCTAGATTCTTTCCATCAGATTAAGGAACTCTGCTTCTACTAGAAGTTTGCTAAGAGGTGCTTGGCCTTAATAAACGTTGAATGTTATAAAGGCTTTTTCTTCATTTATGGAAATGATCATTTGATTTTTCTTTTCCTTCCTGTCAATGTGATGAATTACATGGATTGTTTTCAAATGTTAAACTGACTGAAATCCTGAAACTAACTCCACTTGGTCAAGATGTGTTATCCTCACTGCATATTGTGGGAATCTATCTTCTCATATTTCATTTAGGATTTTTGCATTTGTACTCATGAGATGTAATGGCACGTGTTAGTCCTTTCTTATAATGTCCTTTGCAACTTTTAATATCCAGATTGTTAGTTTAGATTGGATTCCCCAGGAAAAAGGTTCTGAGATAGATTCACATGCAGATGAACCATTCCTTTGGGGGTTGAGAGAAGTAAGGGAGGTGGGGAAGGAGGAGTTTTACTAAGGAAGTCACAACAGTAGCCTCAGGCAACCCAGAGGAGCAAAGGGGAGAGGGTGGGTGCCGGGAGGGTTGAGCATTCATACCACTCAGTAGCCCAGTCTTTAGATGAGGCTGCGTGGAGTCATGTGACCTTGGAGACTGTAGTCTCTGTGGCCATTGCAACTTCCTACAGAAGGACTCAATGGAGACTTATCAGCTGCCAACACTCAAATCACAGAGGAAATCTGATTCAGTCAAGAAGTCAGCGTGCCCCAGTGACTACTACCGCCCTGTTAGCCTCATAACGTGAAATGCAGACGTTATCTTTTCTTATGGTCTCTGGAAAACAGTGCTGTTATTTCTCTTCTCAGTGTCTGAAAGAATTCCCTGGTGAATATATTTAAACCTGGGGAGGATTTAAATTACAAATCTAATAATTTTTAATATGGATACACATCTACCCGGGCTTTCTATTTTTTGTTCCCATTTCGTGAGTTGTTTTTTATTTTTCTAGAAATTGGGACATTTAATTGACATTTCCCTATGTGTTGGGGTTAATAAAATTAGTTTTCCTGCTACTGGCTTGTTTCTTTTACATTCTTTTACAATTGCTTGGGTAGACAAGCAGCAGTCGGGTAGTCCTGCCTGGCTGCCTGTGCGGGAGAATGGCAGGTGGCCTCCAGGGGCCGGGTCCGCAGTCCTATAAGTACAAGGAACTGAATTCTCCCCAAAACAATGGAAGCAGCTGGGAAAAGGACCAACACTGATTTTAGCCTGAGCAGAAAAGTCAGTCAGCACCTGCTGGCCTGCTGCTGACCTATGGAGACTGTGAAAGAATTAATTTGTGTTGTTTTAAGCTCCTCAATTTTGCTACTTTGTTATGCAGGGATAGAAAACCAATATATTCAGTGGTTACATCAATTTGCTCACTTTAAAACTACTGTACAGATAATGTGACTTGAACGATTTTCAAACTCTCTTTTAATAGAGCTTAAGTCCATTTTGTCATATTTTTAGTGTCATGAGACATTGCTCACTTAGATGTGCTTGCACACTTCCATTTTCTTTCTTTCTTTTTTTTTTTTGACAGAGAGAGAGAGAGAGAGAGAGAGAGAGAGAGAGAGAGAGATACAGAGACAGAGAGAGAACTGAACTGAGGGAACTCTCCAGTTTAGCACATGGGTCCGCACGGGCCTGGGCCGGGATTCGATCCTCAGTCCCTGGTGCTGCAAAGTGAGAGCTTAACCCACTGAACCATCCCGGCTTCCCCCATTTCCATTTTTTCTGCTCTTTATTCCTCTGACATCTGAAACCATCACCCTGGAACATGTCACTTCTGACTTGTATACGTACTTTAGAATTTAGTGACTTTCTAGTGAAAAACTCACTTTTTGCTTGCCTAAAAATCGTTTTTCTTTATCAATTTCTCATTTTTTGAAAGCTGCTTTTGCCTAGTATGGAATTCTAGATAGACATTTTTCAGCACATTGAAGATGTGAATCCAGTAACGTCTGATTTTCATTGTTGCTAGTGGGAAGTCAGGGAGTTATCTGCCTTTTAAACCCTTTTGCTACTAATGCATGTTCTCTTTTCTTGGTTGCTGATTTTCTCATTTCAGGGTTCACCTCATTATGTCAGCAGCCCACTTTCCCGTCCAGGATAATCTCCCTTTTGAGCAACTGGAAATCAAATGAGTAGGGACCTTCATTACACATGAAAACGTCCCTTTTCCCAGGTGAGTAACATGATCAGGGGAGTGCTGTCTCCTCATAGTCCCAAATCCTACCCACACTCATGTGGAGCGGTTTTCTACAAAGACAGGGGGTCACTGGGGTCGTCTTAGAACTCTGCCTACAACATGAGTGAACTGAAAGAATTTGGTTCTTTATAAAGAAAGTTTAAAGTTCCAATCTAGTGATGCTAAAACAGAATAAAAACAAAAAGGAAAAATGCTCAGCATATTAAAAAGGCAAAGAAAGCAAAAAGGAAATATTGAACACATAGGGGGAAATAGCACAAATCCTAATATATTCTTTTTTTTTTTTTTTTTTTTTTTTTTTTTTTTTTTTTTTTTTTTTTTTTTTATCTTTTCACATTTATAGAGAGAAATTATCTTTTTGTCTTCAGTGCATAGTTATTTCTATTTTCTTTTTGACAGATAGAGAGAGAGACAGAGACAGAGACAGTTAGAGAACCAAACTGTGGGAACTCCCCAGTTCAGCACGTGGGTCCTGCCTGGGCCGGAGCCGGGATTCGATCCTCGGTCCTCATGGCCTCAAAGCGAGCGCTCAACCCGCTGAGCCGTCCCGGCTTT
>PVKE010023308.1:0-24767 GCA_004027555.1 Craseonycteris thonglongyai
CATACGGGCGCAGTTACGACATTGCCTCATGTTTGTCTAATATTCAGCAAGCATTAAAGGACATGGAGAGTGAGACCATAAAATCCAGCTGGAAGAAATTATGGCCGAACGTGGTGCACGACTATCCAGGCTTCACTCCTGAAGAAGTTCATCACTCAGCGGTGGGGAAGGCGGTGAGGCTGGCTCACATCCTAAGGAATGAAGGATTTGTCGACATGACGGAAGAAGACATCAGTGCCCTTATCGATTGCCACTCGGACCCACTGACCGATGAAGACCTCCTTGAGATGACAAAGTCTGCAAGTGAGGAAGAAAACGAAGAGGAAGACGAAGAAGAAACTGAAAAGCGTGGCCTTACCCCGGAGAATCTGCAACAATTGTGCAACATGGCAAGAGCGATGCAACCATTTGCACAAGACATGGACGACAATAGGGTTCGAGCTGTCGAGTGCAGCCATCGTGTTGACGGGGTTCTGTCCTTGTACAGGGGCATTTTGAAGGAAAAGAAAAAACAAAGACAACAACTCCCCATCACCCTGTTTCTCTCCAAGGTACAGCCCCCGGCTCTCCCGTCAGCGCCCCCAGCAGAAGAGGCTCCGAGGGAGCCTAACGCTGCTACGCGTCACGTGAGCGCCTCTCCTCCGCCCCCCACACGAGCCTCTCCGCCTCTCTCAGAAAGCCATGCTGGTTCATGTTTATCACTGTCTAAGGTTTTGTCATTCAGCTTATTCATGAGCACTGACACGTTTAAGTCAATACGTAGACTGTTGTCATTTTTGTCTTAAATGAGTAAAGTATGAATACTGTTTCCATATTTAAAACCTTCTTGTACCCGCATCCACGGACATTCCTAGGGGTAAATCCTACTTCGCGGTTTTTCAGCTTTCGCGGAAGGCTCTGGTCCCCATTAACCGCGAAAAACGAGGGATCACTGTATTGGGGATTACTATATATCAGACACTTGTTGATGGAGACACACACACACACACACACAAATGCACAAATCACATTTAACCCACTAGAAATTTTCGTGAGAGCAATGGTTTTTGTCTGTTTTATTTTATTTTTTTCATTGTTCTATCCCCAATATCTTGCATGTGTCAAGTGTACAATAAGTACCTGTGAAATGGATGAAAGAGTCTTTACAACTCAGTGGGAGTGGAATAATTATCTATTTTGTTTTAAGATGAAAAATCAAAATTTCAGGGACATTTAGGAGTAGATGAGGTAGGATTCAAACCTGGTGTGTCAAACCACAGCTGATGTCTGTCAGGATTCCGTGTTGTCCTCACACAGCCGAACTGGAATGTATACAGGGGAATGTGTGGACAGGGAACTAGAAATCACATTCTATAAAGAATCACTGAGGAACTGAAGCATTTACCTGAGAAAAGGAACAACGCAAGCTAACAAGCTAGAGAGAGCCTCCTGGCCTCTGTTCTCTACTAGTGAGATGAAGGGATTAGACAACACCAGAGCGCAAATAATTGGTACATGGGCCACTACTCGCCACATTAGCTCCGATGACAGGCATTGGTCATTGAGCATAGCATTCCTTCCCACTGAACCTGGATGCAAATTTATAAATCTCCTCCACATGCAGCCCCACCCATTGCTTAAAGCCAGCATGCCTGAGATAGGATCTTTGACTTCCACAGTCTAGGCCATCACTAATGTCCCTCCAATTTATTTCTGTCCATAAATTCATCACTGTTTCTATCTTACTGTGTATTTGTTTAGTCACCAAGACACGATGAGCAATGGAGGCTCCAATCTACCCCAAAATCAGCAGCATAAAAACCCAGAGCCTCTGGACTCTGGGTTTGCCCTTATGGAGCCCTCTATTGCAGCTACCTTCCAGCTTTAAAAAAAGTGTTAACTACAAATCATCTAAATACTTTTGATGAAAAGATCTCCTTTTGTAAGACAAAGACAATACTTACTACAAAGACTGCATTCCACAAGCAAGTTAAAATGAACATTGGGACAGATCTTCAATTTAAAATATTAGCCTCATGGATTGGCTTATAGTCAACATTTTCTTAAGTTACACATATGGTGAAGATGGTCATGAAATAAGATGACACATCAACAATAACATCAGAGCAGTGTCAAATCTGGACTTCAGCAACTTTAAAGTTGTTTCTTCTTTTTTTTTCTTTATGGCAGGCTTTTAATGGTTTAGGAAGGGAAGGTTTTATATTTTTGAAGTGTACTTTTTAATAACACAAAGAATCTTTAGTAGCTCATGAGGTAGTCCACCAATGTATAAAAGTATAAAACTCAAATTTGTTTAGAAATTCTAATACCTGTTCTTCTCCCAGGGTAATTTGTGGCAAATAGCAATCAACTCTGGTTGATGAGTATAGGAAGGGAATTGATAGGAAGCTATCAGGATATTCAAGGAATGGACTCGAAGGCTGGGAACTCGGCTCAGAAAGTACTAATGGAGACTGAGGACAATGAGGACAGCCCAGATCCCGCCCATGCCGTCCTGTGCTTGGAAAGCTTTTCCACACTCAGTAAGAATGATGGCTCTGGAAGGAAGCCCTCTCTGAGCGCTACCACCTACCGTTGAGATGCGTTTGGAGCTGCAATTCCCAATATCTCCATTGTGGGGCGCTGTGAGGTGGTCTGCTCAGGTAGCCTCCATGCTGCCCTTAGCTCCAGGGCCCAGACCCAGCGCCTGGAAAACAGGGGGCTTGAATCTAGAGAAAATAAGAAGTGAATGACTACTAGTGCGATATACTCTTTCAACTTCCAAGCTTTTTCATCCTAACCCTTATCACAATTAAAATTACATATTCGTTGATGTAATCATTTGCTTGGTGTCTACTTCCCCATTAAAATGTAAGTTGTGTGGGAGCAGGGACCATGTCTCTTGTTCACCTTGGCACCTATCACAGAGCCCAACACATTCCAAGGGCTTCATAAATATCCATTGAATGCATAGAACATCCAGGGTTTAAAACTGCCTAAAAACGGCACATTATTTTTTCCCCATCATATCTATTTTCTTCATCAAGGAAACAATATTGCTCATAGGAACAGAGAAGAAATCTAGGCTTTATTCCAGACATCTTTCCACAGCTTCGGTTGCTGGAAAGAGGCAAAAACCCCAAGTCATGTGATTTTTGTACTTAGAATACTAATTTTCCCTACGTCATGCAGAAACAGCCAGCGATACTTTCCTTAATGACATGCTCTGGTACTAATTTCTATTTGTATGCAAAAGACACCACTGGTTTAACACAGGGAGACACTCTCCCCCACTTACACACCCATATCTGCATAGCAAGACGAAGGGGAAAGGCTACTGATTTATTACATGTAAACAAAACGAATACAATAACATTTTATTAGTTAGAAACCATTATAAAACAGCGATAAAATGAAGCGGTACAGGTGGAAGCTGCCCTTATCAGTAAATCCTCAGAGGCTTAGGACCCTGGTGCATGTTGTAATAATAAAAAAGATAATTAAAAGGGTCAAATTATATCATTTTATCAAGAAGCAGCCTAGGAACAATAGGAAATATCAGAGCAGTGATGGTCTGTGAATCTTCAACCTTGCTGGGGAAAAAGGGTGTTTGAGATTCAAGGCATTTGAGCTAATGTGGGAAGAATCCATTTTTTTAGGTTGTGTCCTATTGAAACATGCAAATCCAGGCAAGAACTGGCTCTCTTTAAAATCGGTATCTTTTAAAATCTCGTGGTGAGCATTAAATTAGCCAGGCCCGCCTATCAATTATAGTTGAAATTATAACTAACAGCGGTAGGTGACAGTTTCCTTACTTTTTCTACAAGAGACTCGTATTTCTTCCCTCCACTGAAAATCTACATTTCATCCTAGGAAATCCTTACGACACATGGCAAATACTTTTTATATAAAAGCATCAGAGAGAAACACAGAGACTTCATTTCCCCAAGCCGAGAGGCGTAGTCAGTTTTTTGAAAGTAAATTATGTCCCTGCCTTTCCTTCCCTCCAGGTCAGGGCTTCCCCTCCCCCATCCTGGTCAGTTTAACATGAGTCACGGCCTGGGCTTTGTTCTATGAAATAACATTTTCCCCTGGGAGTTGGATCATGCAAAACACTCCCCGCTGAGGGAGTGGAAATTTACCCATAAGACATTCTTCCAGCAGCAAGACCCTGGAGGAAAAAACCTGATCAGAATGTTTAAAGACTTGACTAGCTTTTCTCCTGAACTTTCCCCAAATTTCTCAAAGAAAAAAAACCCTAATAAACCACATACTTAAGGTTTATAACACTCAGTGACAACAGAAACAATGAGATATGGTCTGATTCAGAAAGAAAACTGAAAATAAATAGAATCTTTGTGATTTTTCTCTTCCATTCTGTCTTCCATCCTTCACATCTGTTCTCTCTTTCTCCTTTCTATTTTGGTTTATTGTCACTGGGCAGTCCCTTGAATAATCAATGCATCAACTTTTTTTTTTTTTTTTAAACAACTGCCAGATACTCAATAACTTACATTAAGCCAAGTAGCTATTATTTGGTAACATTTTTTTTAACTCAGATGTATTTTCTGTAGTGCAAGTGACATCGATTTACCACTGAAATAATACATACGTTCATAAATAGCATAAATCAGGAGAACACTTGGTTGGTTGTGATTTCTCTACCTAAAGTCTTGAAGCAAGCACGTCTCTAACACATACACACATATACATAATATAATGTAATTAATAATGAATATAATGCATCTATATGTGTGTATACATATATGTGCGTACACATATACATGTACATACACATATGCATATACATATAATGTATCTTTTTCTTTTTGACTGAGTTAAGCTAATGATCATGGAAGACGTGGAAAGTGGCCCAGCCCAGAACTTTGCTTCTCGCTCATTAACAAGTTGGAAGGAACGTAACAGTTCACCCAAGACAGTTCCCATCTTAGCGAGTCCAGACCCAGCTGTAAGAACTGGCCGACTTGAAGCATCATCTGCTTGGTGGCCTAGGAGAGGAGCCAAGGCCTGATGGTCCTTGAACCAGATATTTTGTCACCCTTTCCCTTTATGGAGAATGTTGGTATGTAGATTGTCAAAATTGCACTTATAATATACTTTACTAAATAGTATGTAGAATTGCACAATGTATGCTGGTAGAAAAACTCTGCTAAAAATTTCAAAGTTTGCAAACTAAAAGAATAAGCGAGTGGCTCATTTAATTTATTTTAATCAGTTATATCAGGAAAATGCAATTCTATTGAAGGGAAACCTTTGCAGAAGGAGAGAGCAATTATGTTTGGCGCACAGAGTACTCTTTTTAAAAAAGACCATGTGTGCCGCATGAAAAAAGCTTAGCAATGTCAATCATCTTGATTTCAAATTCCTTCAGTGCAGTCCTTAAACAGTGTAAAAATTATAGAAAGCAAAAGCTGTTTCTCTCAAGATTCTGTGCAGCTGTTTTCTGCCATTCTTGTACATTCTCAATACAAATATGTTTCCAAACGTATCTGCGTGTAAAGGTAAAAACGACTGCAGGAATGCTCTTAACCTTTTTGTAAATAGATATTTCACATTATATCTTGAAGAATATATCTCACCAGTGGCCCCTTGAGTGAGCTAAACATTCACTAAATTTAAGAGTGGGGTCCCCCCCAATAATTAACATCACTTGATGCAAAAAGTGTCTCTTCCAGGTTGAAAAGTAGATGCCAACAGTGCAAAACGACAGCCTACAAAAAGGGAATTTATTAAATAGTTACAGATATTGGTGTGAAGAAGGTAAGGAAATTTTGCAGCAAGTGTTACACTTTCAAAGACACATCTACATGCTGTCCCTAGAGCAAGCAAGGATCTCTGCTTTCACAGATTGGGCAGCTTTTAAATGAGCTAAATGCATTTCACAAGTGAAAACAATCATGTTTCCTTTCCACCTACTCTAAGTAAATCAACTTTGAGCTCAATAGTGAGTTGAAATCTCTTAAGCTATAGTGACTTATAACCTGTCCCGATATGATTAGCAAAGAGCTTTGATTAAAAATGAGAATGTAGATGGTTTGTGACAGGTAAACCCCTCGAGTTCTGTATGCAGGTTTCCATTGTTTCACATATTCTTCAACTTGGGTCATTTTCTGGCCTGTAACACTTGGGAACTTGTGCGGATTTCATTACTGTTAGAAATTCAACCAGCAGGTTGAAACTTTGAACAAATACTTCAAGTCTCCTGGAAGAAATGAATAACCTAACAGCACCGAGAGAGTTTCATAACACCAGCAGCCCCTAACATAGAAAAGGACTGCTCTCCAAAACTTCACTGGTATGCCTATGGTTTAGCATTCAGAACGCATTTTCTGATACAAACAATTTCATCCATTGTGGTTGGTTTCCTAAGTTAACAAAAAAATACTACTTAACTCATAATGAACCAGCAGTAAGTGTTAATATTAAAGTAGCATTACTTTAAATATATCTTTCAATCACTTACGATACTGCAATTGGGGAGAAATACATTTTAATGTTAAAGTCAGACTAACGAGAGTAGATATTCCCACACTGCTCCCCTAAAGCAGTGGACAAACTACTGAGCATCAGGAAAGCACAGCAAATCTACCTGAATACCAAGACTTACATGGACAATTCTACCATTGCAGAAGGACGGGCATTTTTTAAATGTTATTCGTTCCCCATTTATTGTACATTAGGTGAAAAAACGATTGTATATCTACCACTCACTAGCTGTGTGACCTTGGAATTTTTACTTATTCTCTCCATGTCTCAGAAGATTGTTGTGAAAGTAAGAGATAATTTTTTGCAATAGAAATTTGTTCTATGCTTTACCCAGTTTCCACTCCTCTTCAAATTATATCCCTCATTTTCATTAGGAATTATCTCCCCATCCAACTCTCATCCAGCTGATGTGAGTGGGGTTTTACCCTATTCATGGGGCAGAACATAGGACCTGGGCCTGCCAATCAGAACTGGCTTCAGGAGTGACTTCTGGTTTGTTGCTTCAAGGGTGGGCCATTACCTGAGCAGTTCTAATAGGACCTCAGAATGTTGTACTTTGGATATCAGAAACAGAAATGCCTACTCTTCTCTGCTGGGTTTCAATCTGGACAGATGTAGCTTCAGGAGCGCTTGGCAATCATCTTTATTTTCCCCGTGGTTCTCACTGGAAGGGAGGGAAGAGAAGTTGCTTTATTCCCACCACCCTGCCCACAGGGACATTTGACAATAGCTAAAAACATTTTTGAGTCACAACTCTGAGAGTAGGGGGTTTGTCATTCTCACCTAGTGGCTAGAGGCCAGGGATGTCACTGAACATCCGATAATACAGAGGATGGTCCCCTACAACAAAACATTTTCTGTCAGTAGTGATGAGATTGAAAAACCTGCCCTTTATGGTTACATTTAACACTGTCAATGAAGCAGAGCGGAGAAATGGAGAACAATGATTCCTGGTGACGTTGTTTGAATCCTTAATTTATTCACATCTCATTAGATTTTCTGTCACTTTTACCTAAAGGAATCTTAATTGATGAAATTGGTAAGTATGAAACATAAGGCATGACACACAGTAGATACCCAATAAATAGTTGGTATTTTCATTAATGGTCATCGCTCACATGACAATGTGGATGAAGGAGTCCAGAATGATATCTTGTTTATAATCAAGTGCTCCTGGAACAGATGCGATCTACATAAGAATGACATGTTTTAGCTCCTACAGCACACAGTAGGCCCTCTACTGTGTCCTCAATGCATTTCACATTGCTGACTCTACTCAAGGAAAAAAAAACATAGATTCAAAAGATAATGCCATTTTTGCCCAGAATTTGTAGTTTTTTGTGGTTTAGTTCTCATATTATGCAGAAGCTTATGTATCTCAGAGGAGACTGAAAAATAAAAAGGGGGAAAGATTTCTATAAAATCAGTTTTTCTTTTAAAAGTGACTACAGTCTATCCATATCAGCCAGAATGGCAGTTTAAATATGGCTTCATCAAATAACATTTAGGATCCAAAACTTATTTGTAATCCTTATTTTTCTTTTTAGTTCTTGTGCTTTTAGAATATACCATGGAAGTGGATTGTGTGGTATTATATCCTAAACTTATTGACAAGAAAAGTTGAAGCTTTTTTTTTTAAAATATTTGATGTTGCCCCTTCCTCCAAAGGTGGTGAAATATATATGTGTATATGCGGCAATTACGTATGTACAACATTTAGCCAACTAAAAACAATTATTACATTTTTTGATTTCACAATTTGATAGCTTTAAGGGCATAAATTTCACAGTATTTTCACTCTATTAACAATTTGTACATTTTCATTCCTCTGTAAGATAGGAATATATTATGCTAAGAGATATTATATAAATGAGACCATTATTCAAAATGAGAATGTTCTCTACTAACAACATCACTATTTGTAGCATATAAGACTAAATAAATGTCTCTCATGAGTGACTAAATGCAAAATAAAAAGTAACCACTCAACTTTAATAGTTTAAAAAAATGCTATTAAACATAATGGCTTCTTGACATTCAAGTAGCACTATGTTTTAAGTGATCTTCATTTTTTAAGAACTACTTTATTTTCATTTTAAATATTGATGGCAAATCAAGTTCTTCGGTAAGGAACCAGAGGAGAAAGCTTTCCTAAGAAAATAAATTCCCGTGGACTCTGGAGTTCCAGGGTGCAATTTTTTGTTTGTTTGTTTGGTTTTGGTTTTGTGTTCTCCTGAGGCTCTGTAATAACATCATACAAGTGAAAACCTAAAAAACTGATGGAGCAATCTTACTTCTCAAGACTTTTTTCAATCTCTGCCGGTATTACTTCTGACCACATCCCACCTTCCATTTTAACCTTAAGGGGGAGCTCTAACCTCCATCAAGGACACATGAAAAACAAAATGGTCCAGTGGAATCGCCACAGAAGGAAATGAACAGAGGAGGCAGGCAGAGGAGGAAGGAGGGGCAAGAGAAGGCTTCAGAGGAAGTAGTGACCTCTTTCCTTGTTGTTTCTCTGCAGAAGATTATCACTGTAATCAAGTGAGAGCAATTAGGAAGTGCAGGGCAAGCCCAGACCTGATTTTAGCTTAGAATTATGTGAAGGCACCTTCAAGGTCTGTCTCTTATCCCACTGTATCATCAGGTTAAATGGAGAAACCCCGCTAGGACTAGTGTGTGTGTAGCTGGCATTCCCTGTGCTATATCATAAGAACTTGGTGGTATCTGACCAGGTGAGGATACACAATAAGAAAAAACATGAGCAGAGTTCCAAATGAGTAACAGTCAATTGATTATTGAATAATGCCAGGGCCAACGTTCAAATCTCTGCCTGCTAGACCCTCAGCTCTCTGGGCAGGGCTTGGGTCTGTCTCATTCCTCACAGTGTTCCCAGGCTGTATGACCGTGCCTGGCACATACAGATACAAAGCCCATCGACAATTTACAACTGGAAAACAACATGAAATCAATGCTGCTTAGACTTTGAGCACTCTTCCAGCCTTCTTGGATTTTAGTTTTCTTACTACCAAAAATGATGAGGTAAATAAATGATTTTTCTCTGATTCCTTATAGCCCCATTGAAGCTATAAAATGCGCCCCTAAGACTTAAGTATACAAATGACAACATTTACCGATGTATGTCCAGAGAGATGACAGCCAAGCTGTTCCTCATTTACATTACATGAAGTCACAGTTGAGGAAAATAAAAGACATAAAGTGATTAGTCAGGTTATTTATGTTATATTCAAGAAAATACTAAGGCCCACCCCATTCTCCCTCTAAAGAGATCTCCATTCTAGCTCCCATCCACCTGAGCATACTTTCATCTCATTGCAGCAAGCATCATTATTTGTCCAGAGTTCTCAAAGATTTAATTCCTGGCTCACTGAACAGCCATATTCGATTTTGTGCAACAGGAAAAATTTGCCAAACCATAAAAGCCCCACAGAGAACAAGTCCCCTGTGAGAGGCATGGCAGCCAGACATGCCTAGGCTTTGAGGTCAGAGCTATGAGAACATGAGCTCCAACAGGCCTCCTCCCCTGTGATATGGTAAGAGTTCCTGTACCATTGAGTCAGGAAGATAAAATGAGATGATATATGTGAAATGTATGTCCATAGCTAACGCTCAATGAATAGTAGCGATTATTATTGTTTAAGGCCTCTTCACTGGTTCTGACACATCAAGAAAAAAGTGATTTAAGGGATTAAAAGAGTGGATAATGAGCTGTCTTTTGAAGAGAGAAAATTGAAAAGACCGAGAAAAAGACTAATTTAGAGACAGAAAATCTGAAATGCCTCTTACTTATAGGATATATGAACTCGGAGAAGTCACTTCCTCTCCCAAACCCAGCTTCCTTTTCTGTAAAAGTTTAATTACATGCCCCTAGAAAGCCCTCTGTAAATGCTACAATGCTACTTAAATGTCCTGTGCTAATATCATTGTCACAGTAGACAAAGGGGTTCGAGGACACACTAATAACAGCAGCTTACAAAGCTGTGCTGTCTCTGGAGAGATGAGAAGCAGAAGCTAAGAATTGGAGTGCTGACAGTTGGAACTGGAGAGAGAGTGACTTTTTTTTAAGGGTTTTGTTGTTGTTTGTTTGTTTGTTTGTTTTTGTTATTTGTTCGTCTGCATTAGGCAGCAAAAATGTAGAATTAGAATTGCAACCTGTGGTAGTCTCTTCCACAGTAGTGGCAACATCACTAAGATGGGGTAGAGGAAATTAAACGTGCTTGTATTGTACTATATTTGGAATGATTTCCTTAGATGCAGTCACACCATCTTTGATTTCAAAATTGTCTCTTTTTATGATTCCACGGCATTTTATGTCCATGCACATATAAGAAAGTCACATAGCAGAAGACAGGAGGACAAAACTTCAACAGCAGAGAAATTCATGGTGAGCCCCTTTAAATCTTCACCCTTAAATGTGGAGTGGAGCAGAGCAGGTTTCTCTGTGTATACTGAGTGCATCAAAGTTCACCTCTGAGGTTAGTTAGAACCTGTCTGCATCAGAGGTGTCAATATTGTCACAAAGTTTTCAAGAATCCACAAATCACTATTCACAAACCAAGCCTCACTCTCTTTGACAAATACTGACATTCCTTAGCAAACCTGAGTGAGACCAGGGGAACTTTTCAGGTGTTGAATGACAAGTTGGGAGGAGTTAATAGTCCACTGGAGGGGCAGTTGAGGGCCATTAAGCCTGGCCAGTCATTAATCTCCAGGAAATGCTCTGAGGCAAGGTCATTATTGCTATTATAAACTAAAAATGAAAAGAAGAAAAGAAAGACACGTACTCTTTTTTTATGGGTGATACAGTTTCAATTGGCACTATTGAGCATTTCTGGAGATTTAATTAAGCAATCAGATTGCTTGAGTGGTCTCAATATTCAGTGCCTTTTATAGAGTTCTTTAATGACTATGCATAGAATTATTCTGGATAGTTTATGGACTGTAGCAAGTGAAGTTTTATGTCTTCCCAGGAACACAGTGAACCTATCCACTATTACTCTAGCTTAAACAAAGGTTTTTGTTGCTGTTGTTGTTTGCTGTTGTTTTGGGGTGGATCTTAGATTTGTAGTCAAACGAATTAGAGTGAAGATTTATTCCAGTGAATGAATTACCCATGAAATGTAGTACTAGTATCTAGTAAAAGGGGGAGCAACCTGCTTAATGCTGGCATCCTTCATTCATTCTCTGGGCGATACAGACAATATCTGGGGGATGAAGGAGACAGCAATGAACACAATTTGTAAGATTCACATCTATGTTTGAATAGAGCATCATAGTGCATTGATTAAGGAGAAAACTTTGGAGCCAATGACCTACATTCATCTCTTCACATATTCACTTACCAGCTGTGAGACCTTGGGCAAATTACCTAACCTCTCTGTACCTCAGTCTTTTTATCTTTACAACATGGTTAAAATAGTTCTTTCCTCTTTGGCTCTTGTAAAGATTCAATGGATAAATACATGTGAAGGCACTTAGAACAATACACAACATGTAATAAGAATTATGTAGGTGTTAGCTATCATTTATTACATTCTTGTGCACAGAAACAAGTCAATATTCAAGGAAACAGATTAATAAGCAAGGAGTTTGTACATAGGGATAGGTGGTATCTAAAAAATAAAAGAGGGATGCCAGGATAGCTCAGCAGTTGAAAGTTTGCCTCCAAATTGAAAGGTCCGGGGTTTGATTCCCGGCCCCAGCCTGTACAGACCCATATGCTGAACTATGGCTCAACTGGTGAAAGGTTCTCACTTCCTGTGGGGAAGGCCCCCTGGTTCAGTTCCCACCCTGAACAGCCTCATATCCACCTGTGTGGAGTGAAACCATGTCACAACTAATGATATATAGCTATGGGGACTGTTCTGGGCCCTCCCCATTCTCTCTCTCTCTCACTCTCTCTCTCTCAAACAATAAAATAAACCATAAATAAATAAATAACAATGCAATGTGATTGCAGTGGGGATGAATTTATTGGGAATTTTTTCTTTGAGAGGTGACATATGTGCTTAGCCCTGAATTAGTAAGGTCTGTCATGTGAGAACTGGGAGTGAACCACTCCCAACAGAAGAAATACCAAATGCAAAAAAAGGCCATGAAATAAGAGTGAATTCGTTGTGCTTGAGATATAAGAAGACCAGGATGGTTGGAGTGTGGTAAGAACGTGGGGAGTGGCCCACATGACATTGAAGAAGTGTCAGGGACCATATGTGATTATGTACAACTATGTGATGATAAAATTCAGATTTAAATAGTCCAACTGTATAAAGGCTACCATTGGTATGTAAGAAGAAGATAAATATATTTACAGGCTCCTATGCGATTATAAAGTACTCTAGTCTGATCAGACAAAACCAGAAACCACATCACGGACAAGCAATTCTTTGTCGGGCACCTCCTGTGTGAGGCACGTAGCTCAGTGCCCTGCACGAGTGGGTGCTCAGCACACATTTGTCAGTGGTAAAAATATTAATGACTCTCTCTTCTGTGCTTCTGCAGAGTTTTGCTTGAATCTCTCTTAAATGCCTATTCCATTCTGCTTGGTGATAAAATAAGTTGTCTTCCCATGTCTAGTAGAGTGTGAGATTGAGGAACAAGGCTATGCAGAAATAATCTTTGCTCCTTCATAACACCTTGCAGCATAAATAACTATTGAGAAAGTCCTTCTTTAATAAAATAGAAGCGGGCCCCATGGAGGGTTTATCCCTGGAATGACGTGGGGCAGCTGGACACTGGGACAGACCATGGTCATCCCTGCAGGTGGCCATTGGCCTGTGCCTGAGACCCCTTGCTGTATGGGACTGAGGTGTCAGAAGGGGACTCAGACTTGGATGGCTGTTGACCAAACCTCTATCTTTGTTTTTCTTGGAGAGAAGAGGGGAAAGGGGGGTGAGCATGGTTCCCACTGCTCCTGGGTGTGTTCTGCTACATCAGAGGCAGCCATTGTTTTAATGAAAGATTTCAGGTTTCTGCTTTATTTTGAGGATACAGTGGAGTCCAGACAAAATGTGACACAATGTTAGAAATGAAAACACACTGTTTTAGTCCCAGCTATGCCATTAAGTGACCTTAGGGGAGTTATTCCCCTTCCCTGGGTCCTTGGTTTGTGCTTCTCTAAAATGAGGAGAATGAACTCAATCAGAAGCTTTCAATTTCTTCTCCAGTAGCAGAATTCTTAATATGTACCATTGATCCAAGTGGAGTCTTTCAGGTTGAATTGATGGGCCACAAATCCCCCCCCCACCCCAACCTTTCTTGGGTTACCTCCTCACCCTCAAAACAATCACAGCCCCAAGGAAGGAAGTTTACGTCCCCAGAATCACAGCATTTGCAACATGCCATTGGGCACACGATGATAGTAAGCCTCTTGTTTGCATAGCTGCACACAGTCTGCAACTGGCTTTCACAAACCCCCTTTCCTTTAATCCAGCAACTGATTGTTAAGTATGTAAGGAAACAAAGTGAGAAATGTAGTTACATTTCCAGCTTTGAAGACCACAGAATGCAGATGTCCAGAAGGTTCAGCAGCCAACATGTTCTGAATGATCGAGATAAGTTTTTTAAAATCCTCAAGGCAGCCGGGTGCCAGTGCTTTATAAATGTTTAAATAAACCCACTTGTCTGCTCTTGTTTCTTATTAATGTAGGAATAAATGCTATTTTGTAACATCAGCATGCAAATTAGACCAGAGGTCAATATGCCTAAATAAATATAGTAGAAGCAGCGAATACTCACAGTCTAGAAAAAAGTTAACTCTAGGAGACAACATTTTTCATATTTTAAGATATTAATAACTTTCTTTTATCATATATGTAACATATGTTCATAATAGAAAGACCAAAGATAAAAATTAGCAAAAAAATTCTTAATAATTGCCCCAAATGGAGATAATTACTGCTCATTTGTGAAAGCATACTATTCCATCTTTTTGCAAAATATAAATGCTTTAATTAAAACTGAATAATAGGGGGAAGCCAGGATGGCTCAGTGGGTTAAGCACTCACTTTGCAGCGCCGGGGACGGAGGATCGAATCCCGGCCCCGGCCCGTGCGGAACCATATGCTGAACTGGGAGCTCCCCCAGTTCAGTTCTCTCTCTGTCTCTGTCTCTGTCTCTCTCTCTCCCTCTGTCAAAAATAAATAAAAAAAAATATATTTAAAACTGAATAATACTGTAGAAACACTTTTCAATCTGCTTTTTGTATCCAACAATATATATAATCATCACTCTAGGTCAAGGAGCATATTTTAAAAATAACTATTGGTTTTTAATAAGAACAGGGTTTTCTATCAAATAGATAACCACCATATATTCAAATAATCAGCTATATTGGAAATAGCAGTTATTTCCATTTTTTTCCCCATTTACAACATACATGCTTGTGGCTAATTCTTTATTTGAAAAATTGCTGGAATAAAGAGTACGTATATAAATTTCTTTAAAACTTTTGATACAGACCCCAAAACATTGCACTAAATTCATGCTCACCACTCGTTTCTAGGTGGATCAGTGAAGGTATTTCCAGATGAGATATTTGAATCAGTGACTCAGTAAAGAAGATGGTTCTACCTAACGTGGGTGGGCATCACCCACTCCACTGAGGGTCTGAATAGAGAAAGGGGTACAATTCACTCCCCATCCGCCCCACCCCTCCTTACACACACATACACACCTTCACTGTTTAAGTCGAAATGTCTCACCTTATCTTTCCCAGCCATTCGCACCATCGACTCCCCTGGTTTTTATGTGTGTGTGTGTGTGTGTGTGTGTGTGTGTGTAAATATCTATCCTACTGGTTCTTTTCTCTGCAAAACCTTGACCAGTACACCTTAGTATGTGAGAGTGTGTGTGTCCCATTACCCCTTTAAAAACTGAATGCCATCACTACGGTATCTATATTTTCTCAACTAGATTTTCATGTACGGGGAAGGAAACATTTCTCCTGCTTTGCAGACTCCATAGCCAAGTTACAGAGTTCTTTGACTTTTCTCTGGGCTCTAGCTTCCTACCCTAGTCCAAAGCAATGTCAGGATCCCTGGGGCAGTGGCTTCAGGGTTTAGTACCAAATCAAGTGGTGCTGCTGACCTTATTTTGTTTCCCACCAAGAAGCAAAATCGAGCTTCAGGAAGTGACTGAGCCACGAGAGTACGTTTTCACATAGACCCCAGTTCCACTAATGTCTCCTCCAGCTTATTCCCTGGTGATATTTTCTCTGTTTTTAGACCTGTGATCATGGAATAGTGGTCCCCCAAAAGATACGCTTACGATAACACTGTGAATGTGACTTTTTTTTTAAAAAAAGGGTCTTCACCGAGGATTGTGACGAGATCACCCTGGATTAGGGTGGGTCCGATATCCAATGGCAAGTGTTTTTAAGGAAAGAAGGGGAGAACACACAGACGGAAGGCAGAGGCAGAGACCAGAGTTGCACAGGTACCACCCAAGGCAAATCCAGAGCTACCAGAAAATGGAAGAGGAAAGAAAAGATTTTTTAAAAGATTTATTTGATTGTTTTTGACAGAGAGAGAGAGACACACACACACGGAGAACAGGGAGGGCCCAGAGCAGTCTCCATAGATGTACATCATCAGTTTCCGACATGGTTCTGTTCCATACAGGTTGGGGAGGGGGGCAGGGGGGCGGAACAGGTTGTGCAGAGTGGGCACCAGGCCTGGGGTACCCCACGTGGGAGACACACCCCCACAAGCTGGGGGCCGAACCAGGGTCCTCCCACATGGGAAGCTCGCCCAGGCAAGAACCAAATTGGGGGCATCCCGCATGGGAAGCACACCCCAGTTCAGCATATGGGTCCTCACAGGCCAGGGTTGGGATTCAACCCTCTGACCCCAAGGCTGCAAGGTGAATGCTTAACTCACTGAGCCATCCCAACATCCCCTAGTTTCTCTTCTTCTACATGACCCATGTTTTTCTCTGCTATTTGCCTCATGTGTCATATTTCTCCAGCAATACACCTACATTTTGAAAGAGCTTTCTGGAAATAATATGTTAACCAGTAGAAAAAACTTTCAGGGAGGGAATGCTGGACCTAACAATTTTTTTTTTTAATTTTTTTTTTTGCCAAGTAGACCTGTCAAAACCCATCAAATCACACATCTGCCTCACAAAAGGCCAACCCAGAGCAACTCCCATGGGAATACTTTGCCGAAAGGAGCGAATTAAAGCACTTCCAAGTCAGGAAATGCCAAGCTAGGCTTTTCTGTGGTGTTAACTTACAGGCCCAAAGTAGACCAAATAGCAATTTACCTACAGCCTAGCCTGTTACCCAGGATCCTTCACTGGACCTTTGTCAGTGTTGCCAAGGCAACAACAACTCCCACCACTTTGGTAATTTTTAGTTTCAATCACAAACTTCGCATGGACTTGGCTGCAAGTCGGAGGAGCAGAACTTTGATTCTGGAATGCACAAGGAATAGCTCTCTAAGTTTTTCACAGATCTGACATTTTAGCCCTTTACACATTTTTGTCTATCATTTTGGATGGAAATTCCTCTAAAATTATTTTCTTGGGTCTATGTCTTCCTCACATGATCAATGGAGGAAAACTTAATGTAAGCACTTCTAGGTGACTCAAGTGTGAAGTGGCCTTTTCAAAACACAAATCCGGCCCCAAGATAAAGCCTGAAATCTTCAAGTTTGCCTTTGGAAAGGCCTTCACCCTAACTCACCTTTCTGATCTCACATTTTCCCCATCTCTCCACACCCTTTCTACCTCAGGAGCATGGAAGCAATCACTAGTTTTGGAACATTCGTAGAACACATTATGTTCTCTCTTTCTCCCTCTCTTTTTATCACTGAGTATTTATATACAGTGTGGCCCTTTGGAGCCCTTCATCCTCTTTCCTGCTTAGAAAATTCGTATTCAATCTTGATTATTGAGTTAGACCACCACCTCCCACATGAAACCTACCCCCAAATCTTTCAAAACCTCCTACCTACCACAATCCCAGAGAACTTGGTACAAACCCCTTTATTAGCACTAATTATGTGCTGACTCTCTTCATCTTTGTACTTAAGTGTCTAGTTAGCACAGCATTAGCTCATGTAGGTGCTAAATTCTTAGTTATCATAATCACCAAATAAACAAGTACTAAACCCTTATTTAAAAATATCACTTACTTGGTGTTTACTATGTACCACACACTCTTATAAGACTTTCCATCTATTTCTCACTTAATTCTCATAACAACCCAGTAAGTCCAAAGCTCTCCAGTCTGAGACTAGGAAGAAGTCAAGAACCCAACAGATGAACATAGAACTTCTTGGAAATCTGAGAACCACAAATATAACTAGGAAATAGAATAGAAAAAGAGAACGCTAAAGACCTGACCTCATATAGCTTAGAAAAGTCAAGTTCAAGTGGTAACTTATGAACAGTCTTCAGGCACAAAAGGGGAATTTGGGAGAAGATGGTGTTCTTGGTCTATATAAAAGCAGTATTTTTAAAAGCTGAGATTACTAATAAACCTTCTAGTTCAATCCAATAGAGAAACAAAACAGATGTTCTCTGTTTCCACTGAGGTTTGGCTAATATAACCTGAGCTGCCAGAACAGCAGGTGGGGTTGAAGTAAGAAAAGAACTCCCATACCTGATAGCTGGAAAGGGTAGGCCTTGAACGACAGGGGGTCTGCTGGATTCCTATTGCATGAATCTTTAAAATCAGATAAATGATAGGCTGTTAACACGTTGAGAGATCCATTTTTCTGCCAGTGTTTTTCAAAGAACAGGACTTAGGTCACTGCTGGTAGAAAAGATATTTGGTTACTACAGACACACAGAATGAAGTGACTTTGGATTCCAAAGAGGAAGGAGTATTCCCTTTTTAATTCTCTTTCATTACTTGGTCATGTCAAGGAGAATGTCTCCCTAAGATGCTGTCTTTCCCAACTTTTGTCATTTCCCTTTTTCACAGAAAGAGAGTCGGCGTGAGTGGCAGAGTGTTAAGTAGACAACAGCACCGGTGAGGATTGACTGTCATTGTTTCATTCCATGTCACCATTATTATTATTACTATTAATTTTAGTTTCCTCTATGGTAAGTGAGCTGGTTTTCCAGTTAAGGTAGTGATCAAAAGTTTCTTTTTAAAATAAATACATTTAGGAAAGCAAAGTCCAGTGAATTATGGAGAGACACCAAACCAGGGTAATGCTGGATGATGGCCCCAGTCAAATTGTGCAGATGGTACATTCGGACCAGACCTAACTTATTAAATGGGACTGAAAAAAAGATACTGTCCCATTTCAAATGGTACATATGGTCAACCTACTGATGCTTTGCATTTAGCCTTGTGAGAGTAGGCTGACCAGATGGGCTAAATGCAAGACATGAGTAGGTTGACCATATGTACCATTTGAAAAGGGACAGTACTGTTTTTTCGGTCCCATTTAAAATGATCCATCTGGTCAGCCTATACATCAGGGTGCCAACCTTTTGCCTTCCCTGGGCCACACTGGAAGAATCATCTTGGGTCACACATAAAACACACTAACACTAACAATAGCTGATGAGCGTCAAAAAAATCACAAAAATGTTTCAATGTTTTAAGGAAGTTTACAATTTGTGTTGGGCCCTATTCAAAGCCATCTTGGGCCACATGTGGCCTGCGGGCCGCAGGTTGGACAAGCTTGCTATACATGAAGGATGATGCTTTGTAAACAATTATCAAGTGTGAGTCTCTCCTTTATGAACAAAAAAACTGAAGCTCAGAAAGTGGAAGAACATTCTCAGTTTTGCCAGAGTTTGCAGTGGAGCTGGGACTAGAGACAGACTTGGTCAGGAAGAAGGGATGGAATGCTGGAGATGTCATACCATGTGTCTGAAGCAGCCTTCTGTCTGGCATAGTGCACCCCAGTTTGTGGCACAGGCAGCCCTGGAAGAAATGGGCCATATCCACCCTAGCCCTGTGGCCTTCCATCTGTGTGGCTTGACAAGTGACAGTTTTCCTACCACTGTCAACCGAAAGAGAACCTAATTCAGTATATTAGTTGAGCACAAAATAAAGTACATACTACACACGAACATACCTCACTAAGCTGGTAAAGATCTCAAAATGTGAAGAAGAGGAAAACCTATATCCTACTGCTACTTCTCACAGTTCCCTCATCTTAATATTTTAGTGGCTACAGAGCAGTATCAATTTTCTTGTTGACTTTATCCTAATTTGAATAAAAATCAATTTAACGTAGCTTCAAACATTTTATTTTTTCCCCCAAATTGACCCTCGAATATAAACTATTGCTCAGCAATGAACTAAATTATATAATATTTTGACACAGAACTGTAGGTTTATTTCTTTCAAGCATATCAGGCTTTCCTCATGAAAAAGGCAAGAATGCCTCATAATCTGCACACCCAAACAACAGCCTCAGTGAACACGACCTTTGTTTGGAGGCAAATAGGTGTTTTAGGGGACTAAAGAGCAGATTATGTTCTTTAAGAAATGTCCATTCTCCTGAAAATTGGGTTCACACTATTTCATGATTTATCAATCCCTCTTTCGTAAGTCATTAAAGGATTAAACTTCAACCCAGGCCTTTTCCAAAGAATCACAGATTCCTAAGAATATGATCCAATTAACAACTTTTTGTTCTAAATACACAGGCTGTCCGGAAAGTATCCAGCCATGTACCTGTTCTCGTTATATTGATCCAATGGCTTGATTTTTTCTGGACCACCGTCATATGTCTAATGAGATTTCATCGATGTCAATGCAGTATTAAAAAAAATTGAGACTATTAACAAACCCTCAAGTTTAATCCAGTAAAGAACAACAACAAAAAAATGCATTTGCTGTCATCCTGCCAGAGGTATTAGAGACGTGAGCGATTTCTAACCTCTGGTAACTCTAATCTGTACCATTCATTGTATTGCACAAATAGATCATTCAGAAAGGTAAGGGTTACTTTCAGAAATAATAGTTGTGTAAAGGTGCTTCATTCCCCAGTAAATTAAAGATGTAGCCTCACTCCTACTTTCCTCCCTGAACAGAATACTGGAGGAGCCTATTAATAGCATCGTTACTTTCAAGGAGGAAACTTACATGGAATTTGGAGCTTAATGTGCAGAAATAGATACTCATCTACTCTCCAGCAATGCAACAACCTTAATGGAATAATCTTTTCAAAATGAAAACTCTGCCCTAATGAAAGTCCTCCTTTTCACTGGAGTAAGAAAGTGAGGCAACAAAGGCAAGGCTCTCCATTTACATGAATGATCTCTCATAGCCTCACCAGAATGTATATTTAAGCTTAGGGATTATTTGTTGGAAATTTTACTGTTAAACTACCTGCAGAATACATTTAGCTGTAGATAATACAACCCAATAGCCATTTAAGAAATTATTTCTGAAAATAAAACTTATAAATATTTATTTTAAAAGATCAACAGGGTAAGTTTTCTGTTGCCTAAGCAAGTTTAAGACCACCATGTAAAATAACTAAAGTTAAAGGGAATTGTTATAGTTAAGCCTGTAATATGTTACAATTGTTAGCTGAATTTTAGAATAACAGCATTTATTTTCATGTCCCAGGAACCAATTTTATAGTAGACTGAGCTGCCCTTGGGAAGTGTGTGTGTGTGTGTGTGTTTAAGGGACAGCTGTCAGGTATCTATCTGAAGGACATCTTAAAAAAGAATTATGGGATTTGTTCCTTGTAGGACAAAATTATAATGTGAATCCTGCCCCCTGGAATTGTGTAATACGCAGCCTGTGCAAATCAAGGTGGTAACCCTGGTCCAAGGAGGGAATGGGATTAAGTCTTGATGCTTCTAAAGATGGAAACAGACCACCCCTCCCTGTGCCCACAAACCTTTGTAATGAGACTGCAGATTTCTGCACTAGAGGGGGAAAACTGTTTCCTCAATCTTTCTTCTTTTTTTCCTTCCTTCCTCCCTTCCTCCTCTGCTTTTTCACTCCCTCCCTCCCTCCCTCTCGTCCTTCCTTGCTCTCTCCTTCTCTTCTTTCCTTCTCTCTCTCTCTGTCTTGATATAAATGAGTTCATCTTGCTTTTAAAATCATGTAAGGTAATGTTTATTTAAAAATACATACTAATCAGGACCCACAGCCAGACATGTCTAGGGTGAGGTCTGGATGTTAGCACTAAATGTACCACATAATGTTAAAGGGTTTCCAAGGTTGAGAACTCAGATCTAGAATATTTCTATAGCCTACCCAGGGGGCAAAATCTTTAGCATTGATATGTATCTCTTCTGCATCACCATTTCCCCCAGGTTTTGTTGAAAACAGCTTGAATTTTACTTTTTTCAGATTGATTCTTCTTTTTTTTTTTTCTTTTTCTTTTTGTATTGTGCTTGTTATTTTCTGGAAATCTTTTCCACTTAATTTCAGCCTCATTAATAACAATTACTTCAGCATAATCATGAGTTCAGCTGGTTCCTTTGCTCATCAGTGTGTCTTGTATTCAGCCTCCCTTCTATGGCATTTATATGCCAATCAAGATGCTTTCAGCCATGAGGACTGGCAGACCCCTGTCCCCCTCCCAGCAGTATGTGTGTGTGGTGTGTGTGTGTGTGGTGTGTGTGTGTGTGGGGGGGGTGCATCTTGTACCTCATAGCTAGAAGCCTGGACAGAGGCCCTTCCAGGGTTGGTTAATTTAGCAGGTTCCCCATGTCATCCTGTTATTGGAGGTCATCCATCTTTCTGTTCTGCCAGGCTCAGTGACCAGTAAGTCCCTATATGGTTTAAATAGTGACAGCATTTCCCAGTGTCACTTGCAGATAAACAGCGTCTGGAACAGAAGAGATGTCTCGGTCCCATAGGGCTCCAGGAAAACCTTTGCCATATCACCCCAAACAATTTGCTGCTCTTGTCTACAAGGAGAATGAGGCCACTGAGGCTGGCCGAGCCTAACCACTATCCCTCCCTTGTGGCTGTGGAGAGGCAAACCTCTGTAGTGCATACACCGGTCTGGTACTTGGAATTCTGTTAGCAAGAAAGAAGGGGAAATGGCTGTTACCTTCATGGTGCTTGCCATAACACATTTTTTAAAAATTAGGGGATCCCGGAATAGCTCAGCAGGTTAAGCACTTGCCTTGCAACCATGAGGTCTAGGGATCGAGTCCCTGCCCCGGCCCATGCAAAACCATTTGCTGAACTATGGTGCAACTGGTAACCATGGGATGGCCCAGCGGCAAAGGTTCTCATCTCCCATGTGGGAGGTCACCAGTTCAGTTCCCACCCCACATGGCCCCACATCCACCTGTGTGGAATGAAACCATGTCATAACTAATGATGTACAACTATGGAGACTACTGTGGGTTCTCCCCCTTTCTCTCTCACTATCTCTCTGTCTCACCTTCTCCCAAAACAATAAAAAAAATCTTTAAAAAATTTTTATTGCTTTCCTTGTATTTCCTCGAAGAAGGATGCATAGGCAGTAAATTCATTAGGGTTTTTGTTAATTTTAGAAAATATCTTAATCCCCTCAAGTTGAAATATACTTCAGATAGGCACATAACTCAATTATAATTACTTTCACACAATATACTTTTACTCATTGATCCAATTTAGCTAGCATCTTTAAAATGAGAGATTTACATAAAAGCAAAAATATATATGGAATAAAAACATCATAAGCAATGTGAAGCGTAAACAAAGTGGAGAAGAAAGTTGCAAATATCAGAGAGAAGAGAGCTCTTAAAAATAGAAGGGAAAAATAACAATGCACAATGTGGGGTCTCAATACTGTTGCTCATTAATAGGAACCAAGGACGCCTAAAGAAATAGCTCAGTCCTGGTCTGCAGTGTAAAGAATAGGCCTGAAACAGTTTGACAAAATGAGAAAGCAAAGAAGAAATTAAAGACTACGAGTGTCCTGTTGAAAGGATCTTAAGAGACTCTCTTCACCAAATATGGAATAATTTGAACATAAATAAGAGTATTAAATGCAATGGATTGAAGCACATCAATATTAAACTCCATCCGTTCACAAAAATGATGCTTAAAAACAAAACAAAAATAAACAAACAAATGCTTTCGGTAATCATCATTGGAAGCAGTTAGGGCACACACCATTTACTCTAAGAATGAATAATTTAAACAGTAAGAAGCATTCAATCTGCACCTCAGGGTAACCCAAAGGTTGATGACAGGAAGCTCCTAGGAACACTTCAGCTAGTAAATGAAGAGTTGTAGCATCACCATTCTGAGGAAGGAATAAATCCTGACATTGACCATCAAAGACTGCCTCACATCACAAAATGAGAACTAAATGTTAGTATCTGCTGATAGAAAGACACAATGCCATCTGTGAAGTATTCTTGCCCAAAACTTGTACCTGAATTTGATCAAGTTCTAAAAAAAAAATTCAAATTTTCAATTTACAGGGAACACAGGCACAAGGTAACAAGGTAAATGATACCACAGGAGAACAATCAGCAAAATATACACAGTGTGAAACTCTAGAACGAACAGCCTAGTTTCTACAAATAAATTGCAATTAGTAAAAGGAGAGAGAAAGAAAGAAGTAGATTAAGACATGATACATCAAGCAAATTACAGACCTGATTTGATTCTTTCAAACAAATAAATTATCAAACACATTATGAGATGATCATGGAAATGTGAACACTGTTTAGATAATGATATTAAGGAATTGTTGATTTTTAAAGTTATGGATGTTTCTTTTTAAATGCACCCTTATGTTTTCAAGCTATATGATACAATATTTACAAATAAAATGATACAATGCCTGAAATTTGTTTTAAAATAAGCTGGTGAGAAGACAAGAGAAAGGTCAGGTGAAACAAGGTTGACCATAATTGTTCAAACTGGGTGATGGGTGTTTGAGAGTTATACTCTTCTGTCAACTTTTATATAATACATGCTTTAACTTTCCCATAAAAAACTTAAAAAAAAAAATAACTCCAGTCAGATTCAAATTTCTTGGCAAGTAACTGTGATGGCTAATTTTATGTGTCAAATTGCTAGGCCAATTTGCCCAAATATTTGCTCAAACATTACTCTAGATGTTTCTGTAAAAGTGTTTTTGGGGTGAAATTAATTAAATCACGCTCTGAGTAAAGCAGATTGCCCTCCCTAAAGTGCATGGGCCTCACCCAATTAGCTGAAGGCCTGAATACAACAAAGACTGATCTCCTTACAACAAGAAGGAATTTTGTCAGACGGCTTTTGGACTCAGATGGCAACTCTGCCCTGGGTTCCAGCTTGACAACCTGCCCTGCAGATTTTGGACCTGCCAATCCTGTAAATAAATTAATTAAAT